>VYZX01013792.1:0-17663 GCA_013401335.1 Brachypteracias leptosomus
AGCCCTAAACGGAGACAGCATCTGGACCACAAATAAACATAAAAATGGCAGAACATTACTTGATGGGGAAATCTAGTTCAAAAAGCAGTGTTGGGTTTTGCCATGGAAAATTTACTTCTAGGATGCTAGTGAAAGCAACTCCCTGTTTAAAGATGATTCACCTTCAGCAAGAAAGTTTTGCACATCCAATAACATCAGTCAAGAAGCTTTTTTTGCATGGCAAAACTTACTAACTTGTGATTGTAGTGGGTCTGTCTGNTCATTCTTCAATGGATTAACTAAAGATGGTGCTTCAACAGTGTTATTGCTGTTCCCCTCTCTCCACCCCTAGAACACATCAGAAGCTCATGACCTTTAATCAAAAACACTACCCCCGCACCAAAAAGTCCTACCTGCTCTCCCATTGATCAATTCTGCACTGGTGCAGGCACTTTCTTTTGCTTTTTCAGTGTCACCTCAAAAAAGAAAAGTTACTTTCTACAGCATTGATGCCTGCTAGATGTTTCCATTTCAGAGATCCCCATTTTACCCAGTGTTGTTTCAAGACTTGTCGGGATGGCTGATTTTTAATCAGCCTAGCAAGTCACTTGGGTCTCTTACTGTCTAGCAGATATTTACTTTAGGATTTTTGGTTTTGATGAAAGCACAAGTGGGAAGGAGAAAAGCTTCTGCTCCCTTTGTAATTAATCACAGGTTAAAGTGCTATATGAATTATACAGGAGAAACATCACTTTTTGAATTTTCAGCAAAGCACACAACTTAAGACATACTTTGCTTTGTGTATTTAACTAATAGAAGCATTAGTCATTGAGCTGGAGACTTTTTTTTTTCCCAAAGCTTGGAAGTAACCTTGATAATCTGTGGAAGATTATTTTCTAACATGAGCTCTACCTTTATACTTGTAGAAAATTTGGTGCTATGCAAGTTTCTATATCATGGCAACCTGGCAAGGTACAACCAAAAATTCAAATATAATTGTGTCTTTCAAACCAAGCACTCAGATATTTTTTTGACAGGGAGATTGGTGGGAGAGTCACTCAGCACATTAATTTGCAGTGAAGCATATGGGTGAGGGTAGCATTACAGCCAACTGCAACTCTTGCAAATTTATTAGCAAATATCACCACAGCTTTTAACATCCTTCCCTGCGATGACTCCAGTCTCATCACATTGTTCACACCACAGTAAGAGACAATTGGTTAATACATATCAAGCAATACTTCAAAAGGTATTAAATCTCCCCATATGTGTCAATTTCACAAATCCTAATGAGATTGACTTTTTTGCTTATCAAGTACTTTAAATTCAGAGACTACTAAAAAAAACCCAAAACAACTTTGAAAGATAATTTCTCTTAAATAGTAATCTATTTCATTAGAAGTAATAGGGACAAAAGAAGAAGAATGAATCCAGCCTTAGACTGTTCTCTGCTACAGCAGCAAAGCTGTTGCCTGCGCCTACTATCGTGCCATGGACAACATTCCTCAAAATGGGATCTACAGGGAAACAGCTACATCAATGCCTGAAATCCTTCTGGAGAAGAAACAACTGTGAGATGGTCAGTGAAGGTTATCTCAGAGATACATAAAGCAACATATAAAATGTCAAAAAAGCATCATTTTTGGCAGCTGAATAAAGCTAAAACAATTTAGCAGTTTTCTGTCATCTTTGCACAGGCTCTATTTCTCTAGAGTAACAGCAGCAAAACACAGGCCTTTAGGGAATTTAAGGTGCAAAACTGTATTTCCCATAGCTCTGTGGAAAGATACACAATCTATCCTCTGGCTTCTTAAAAAATGTCAATCAGAATTAATGTAGAGAAGCCAACCTGCCAATTTGTTCTCATACGTATTCAAGACCCATTTTAGAATAGCTGGTTGTTGGAAAAAAAATTTAATCTGATTATGTGTCTACAGGTTCAAAGATATGAATGAAAAACTCCTGAGAATGTAAACATTCTGGAAAAGTGTGAAGGGAGAGAAAAAACCCTGCCATGGCTTATGCATTCTGCTTTTATTAGCAGTGCAGAGTAACTGTCCTCTCACTTTCTTTCCTCTTTTCCATCACCAACAGCTTTTTTCTTTAACTGCACTTTCTTCTCAAATCATTTTAAAACACAGAGGTGGTACAAACACTGGCAATAACATACAAATGGAATTTCAAACAACCAAGCATAAAATACAGAAATATGGACATACTTTGTCTTTCAATTGCCTTTAAGAAAATGTTGCTTTTTCTGTAGATCGGTTAATGCTTGGTTTATGAAAGAAATTCAAGAGATAATATTAATTCAGTAATACAGGTCAGGTATTTTAAAACTTATCTTTATATTTTCTGTAAATGCTGTTAGAATAAACTAAAATTTTCTAATATAAGACTACATCCTAAATAAATTCTTTAATTGATGGAAAACTAGAGAGTGATGGAAATTTCTAGATTGGGCAATTTCTGTTAGTTTAAAAACAAATCAAAAAGGAAAATCCTGTAAGATCAGTACTTCCAGCAGACAGCTTCAGCTTCATAAAAAAAAAAATTAAAAAAAAATCAACATTAAGAGCAGGTACAAGAAAATTAGTCACTGTCTCCAAAATGTATTTTTGCTGCTCACATTGCTATGATACCAAAACCAGTGGTGTTACAAAGGACCTTCAGGTTACAAAGTTCTTGCCACTCCTGTTTAATATCCTTTCTGCCCTGAAGTCATCTGGGCTGCCAAGGGAGAATCTTGCATGGAGGAGCAGTTATAGGATTTGTCTCCTGGGTTCAGGACAGCTGGTTAAGTACATTCCCCCTCTCCAGTGATCATCATAACGGCATCTTTGCACTATGTCTTTCACACACATTTCATGATTCAGTTGATGCTGTAAGTGTGGGATGGAGATGTGTATCTGCTTCTCACAGAAATCTAATAGTGACATGTTCTTCAGCTTCTGACAAAAAAAAAAATATTGGCCAAATAGTTCCCTTTAGGGTAGTGTGGTTATCACAGTCCTCAGGTTATTTGCTTTTTGCATAAACATATCTATCCCATTAATCTACCTACAAGTACTATCTTCCAAACCTATGATGAGCATTTGAAGGCCTCTTACCTACAAGACTTGCAGAGAAAAGAGATTATTTCCAGTTCACTTTCATGCGTGCCACAGAGCTCTGTGCCAAGCTGAGCAGCTTTGTTTCTATTTGTCTTCTTTCTTTTTCTAAATCCCAAAATCAATATGTTGCTTTGCACATTCCTGAAAAGGTACCAGTTGTGCAAACTACCTCCAGCAAGGCCAGACCACATCTCAAGCCTGTTTTGCATTGCCCAGGTGGAGGAGATGGCACAGGAGTGCTGGTGTTTGAGCACAAGGGTACAAGAGTGCTGATGTCTCCAATCCTGGGCCAGAAAACTCAAGCAAGGGAGACCTTGGTGCAGATGCACAACTACAGGCATATGAATGTGAGTTGCCCAAGGTTTCGGGAAGCTTTTGTGGCCTGTGGTGAGCTCCAGGCTAGATAATTATAAAACAAATTGGTTTAGATCTTTACAATAATACATACCACCAGACCATGTTATAGACACACCCTTACTTTTGTTTGATGCTTAAATGCCACTTACATGAATGAAGGCTGCTTTATGACTAATATTTCTAGGCCACACCTAGCTAAATGATTGCTGCAAGTAGTGTTGGTCATCTTGCAAATGCAGTGACTCATGTCATTCATTTTACTCACTTTATTGTGCTCAATTCTATGTACAGTTACATTTGATGGGTCTATTTTTTCCCAAAGGAATAAATTAGACCTTTCTTCTTGCATCCCCTCCCAAGCGGATGCTGGCAAACAGTGAGCCCAGAACCATCATGTCTCAGATTCGAAACTTCATCTACAAAACACAACCATTTCACCTTATGAAAACACCCCTGGACAGACTGAATCCAGTTCCTGTTGGCATTGCTCATCCATCTCCCAAGGGCCACACATGAATCATCTGTTTTCTAAAGACTAGTATGAAAAGAAGGTTGGAGGCTGATTGACCTTCTAGAGAAAGAGCTTGGAAAATACAGGTTGTCACCCAAGTTTTTCCAATGTATCCTATCTCTTCTTCTGCCCAATATGCCCAGGAAAAAGAGATATCTTCTGCAGTGCATTTCCAGCACAACAGAAAACCTGGACTTTGTACTTACTGGAGTATTGCAAATAAATGGAATTCTTAAAAGTGTGGTTTAGCTTTTTAAGATGTCAAGCAAGATAAAAAGAGCAAAATATCCCCACAAGTTAAATCATCATTTGTCTTCTAGAATAACTTGCAGTAGTTTTCCACAAGCAAGCTTGTAAAATTTTCTCTAATCTTTTCTTTTTTAGGAGCTGTTCTTTTCCACCTGCTTCCATTTTAATGTGTCCTCAATATCAGTTATTTTTACTTCAGCTCTGAGAAGCAAATAACTAGGATGAACAATAGCTCTTCCCTTCACAAACAAAAATATGATATTGCTAGTGGAAGAAAACATACAAGATTGCTTAGAAATAAAATCTCAGCAACTGTTTTCATTTGTCAAATTTGCTCAGCAAGGTCCTCAGTACAGAAAATATAATCCATAAAACCAGCATCAATTATCGCAGAGTGTAGACACTAGGCTGTGTTTGTTCTTAATTTTTGCATATCAGAAAATGATGATTACACACACTCAATCAATGATGAAGCAGTGGATTCATAGAAACAGCAAGAATCCCCATCTTTTTCTGGGCATTGTGGAAGTCTGTGAAATTCTGAAAACTTGTAAACCTCTGAGCTGAAGCACTAAGTTAGGTTAATCCATACCACTGACTCGGTAGTGATGGAGCAGCTGATGTTTCAGGAAAACACAAGGAAATAAAATGTCTTGTTAACTGTGCATTATTTCTTCACAAAGATAGGTCCTTTGTGACCTTTCGTCCTCTAATTGGTTCACACTCTGAAAAGTACACTTATCTTCATCCTGGCCTTGAGCCTTTCAATGTAAACACTGTTACCAATGTTGCTTTTCAGGCTACATGCATTCCTTCCCCAAAATGAGTACATCGATCAGGACTGAGAAATAAGAAAGAAAATGGGAATAAAATGCATGTCTTCAACCCTAGCTATCTCTAATTAGCTGCTTAAAGCCACATTCCTGATCTCACATGTAAGAAAATTAATCAGTAGGATGGTCAAATCCATCAGCACTGGTGAAGCTTCACCTTTAATACTGTGTTCAGTTTTGGGCCCCTCACTCTAAGAAGTACATTGAGGGGCTGGAGTATGTCCAGAGAAGGGCAACGAAGCTGGGGAAGGGTCTAGAGCACAAGTCTTGTGAGGAGCAGCTGAGGGATCTAGGGTTGTTTAGTCTGGAGGAAAGGAGGCTCAGGGGAGACCATCTTGTTCTCAACAATTCCCTGAAAGAAGGTTGACACCAAGTGAGAGTCGGTCTCTTCTCCCAAGTAACAAGCAATAGGACAAGAGGAAACAGCCTCAAGTTACACCAAGGGAGGTGTAGGTTGGACATGAGGAAAAATGTCTTCCCCAAAAGGTTTGTCAAGCCCTGGAAGAGGCTGCCCAGAGGAGTGTTGGAGTCTTCATCCATGGAGATGTTTCAAAGCCATGGAGATGTAGTGCTGAGGAACATGGTTTAGTGGAGTCCTGGCAGTGCTGGGTTAATGGTTGGACTTGATGATCTTAAAGGTCTCTTCCAAACAAAATGATTCTATGATTAAAACAGTCACACACAGAGTATGTGGATGAAACTTGACAATCTTAAATACCACTACTACGCTGCACGGATTCATGCTAAACAATTGGGATTTATTTGGAGTTCTTCAGTTCCCATTGTGGTAGACCAGTAACACTATTTCAACAAAGGATAAATGAAATAAGAGGAAAAGACAAAGGAAGCTGGTGTCAAGGATCTAATGGAAAAGAAGACAAGAGATAGAGTTGAGACTAAGAGTGAAAATGAGAAGAATTAGAGACTTGTAGAATTCATGGAAATTACTAAAAAAAAAACCCAAATCAAACTAAAGGAAGCCCTAAAGAAAGCAAGGGAAAAGTAGTATATATGTAGATGGAGATCTATATAAAGTCTTAAGAAAGCTTAGAAGTTTAGTACATTTTGAGCTGTAGTGGGTCTGTCTGAGCTGATTTTTCCCATACAGCCTTCATGCTGCAGTACTGGAAGCCAGAAGGTGTTGATAACACACACCCTTGTTATGACTCCCACACAGCACCAAAGGTACGGGGTGTGTGTGGGGGGGCAAGATTTGGGAGGGGATACAACCCGGACAGCCGACCCGAGCTGACCAATAGGATATTCCATACCATATGACTTCAGCTCAACTATAAAGGGAGGAGGACGGGGGGATTCTGGGAAGACATTTGTCCTCCGAGCAACCGGTACGCGTTCTGGAGCCCTGCTTCCCGGGACTGGCCCGACACCGCCTGCAGATGGGAAGTAGAGAGTAACGGCTTTGTTGCCTTTGTTTCGCGCGTGCGCGACCTTGCTTTCTCTGCTGTTTATTAAACTGCTTCTTATCATAACCCACGGGTTTTCCTTTTCCATCTTACTCTCTCCCCGCTTGCCTTGCTGACGGAGGTTTTGGTGGGGGGCGGGGGGAGTGATAGAGGGACTAAGGGTGGGCACCGGGCACCCAGACAAGGTAAACCCACCACATGAGCTTTTCTTACTTAAACTCATGTAAAAAATCTGGGGCTTTAGCTATGACCTGCTAGTTTTTTCAGAACATATCTTCATTCTCTCCTTTCCTTCTTTAAATTAGTCTTTGTGATGCTGAGCCCAGCCCCTTTATAAAAATACACACACAATGCTTCTGAAGTACCATCAGGCAAATGCTGGAGCCAGACTACTCACTCTAAAGTAGAATAAAGATATCTTCAGATATCTGGGACAATGAAGAGCAATTTGTAATTGTTCCAAATATCTATTCATTGATACTAGAGGTGTAGGCTACTGTTGAAATACTAAGACTTATAGGATGCATCACATGTTGAAATATTCCAATGACATTGTTTCTAGGTGAGGTTTACTAATGTGCTAGAAGTGAGCATAATACTCACCGCTTTCATCAACTGTGGTAATTCACTTCACATTGACCTACAGATCCAGGTAATTTGCAGCTAATGGAACACTATGTTCAAAGAAATTCTGAAATTCCCAGATGAAGCTGTTAGCCAACTATCTTGGAAGGACTGATGAGCACATGAGCACAGGGGCCACTGGTGGTGCATAATTGGGTTTTGCTTCTAACATATGCTGCTTGGATTTTGCACACAAATTATATTTTAAGTTTCTTAAAAGGGTTTAGGGCTCTTCCTTTGGTGTAAAACCCTGTGATACCTAACATAAAACAATCTCATGAAAGTGCTTTGGCTTGACCCTGAAATGACCCTAAACATCTGAGTTGCTCTAGATCTAACTCCTCCTCTGAGTTTGCTCCACTGCTAATGAGGTTGGGGGACATTGCAAGGCAGCAAGTAGATTTCCTCAAGACTTAGTCATAGGGAAAACTTGGTGTTATAGATGGGATGCTTCCTCTAGCTGCATGGTTTGGGCCAGGTTCTGTTTAATCATTTCACTATGTGACTGGGGTCTCAAGGTAAAGATGGAAGAGTCCTTTTTTTCTGGCTGTGGCTGTCAGCCGTCTTCTTGGGCTCCCTAAGAGGGGGTATGTGGTGTGCCACAGGATAACTGAGGGACATCTCCCAGTCTGCATCAAACAATTTAATCTAGGGGATTTAAGTCATAAGGAGAAATCGAGAGTTACAGTCATGGCGTAGCTGGCTATCAGGGCTGTGCCTTTGTGCATTCCCAGCACACTTGGTCATTAATTTCCTGGGTAGGCAAGGACTTTCACAGCCTGTCTCTGCATGGATGAGAAGGCCTGAGATGAGACAAATTTGTGTCAATGGACTGCACTGAGACAAGGTGACTGACTAAACTCTTAGCCAACCTCACAGGGAAGCATTTGAATAAGTGTAAAAGCTGCTCCCCAAGAGATGTCCTGGAGATTCCCCCAGGCAGCTCCTGTTGTGCATAGACCAATCAATGTTGTGCATAGACAATCCTGTTGTCCTATTGTTCATAGAGCAATCAGTGCTTAAATGTCTTGATTAGTATCATAGGTGGAGGTGACGCAGTCCCCACATCAACCCCAGGCAGCTGCTGCACAATCAACTGAACTGTACCTAGGTAAGATACTGGTAATTAGTAAAAACTGTTCCTGCAGAGTCAGAAGTGAGTGGTCTCACGGACCAGACATTTTTTATGTAGCTAAAGCAGGTAGGGTGTGTTTTGTGCCTCATTTAAGGTAATAGCAATGGATCCTGTGTTCACTGTAGTGGTCACATAAGATCACAAGGCAGGTTTAAGGAGTCTGGATTCCATTGGAGACACCAATGCAAGGACCTTCACAATCAACTCCATCACCACCTGGAAAGTGATTGACTATCCTGTTTGAGAGGTGTGATCTTCCACATAAGCATTAACCTATTCAAAAATTTCCAGCAAGATAGTTTTGGGTTTTGTTTGTTTTGCAGAGTACAGACAGCAAAGACCATGGTGCATGGGCTGCTGTTACAATTCAGCTACTTATTTCCATCTTCCCACGACCAGATCCTCTCTTTCAGCAGCAGATGGGAACAAATCGTCTCTTAGACAAGGAAGAAGCTATTGAGCTGCGTTGCAGACATAAAATAAATCCCTGCCATAATATTAGAGGAGATAAGATAGAAAGATATCCATAGAAATCGCTGTTTCCTGGACAGAGTTGTCTCCGAGAAAAATCTTCCTAAACCATGCTGTCCATATAAAGGAGATACATAACATTTCTGACAGGTCCAGTATTAACCATGCGCCACTTTTTCTCAGTGAAAGGGAGGAGGTGTTTTATCTTCTAGTGTGAGATTTGCCCAAAGGAAAACTTTTACTGAGTAGGAAGCCTTACAGTTCTGTAGCTGCGTATTTTAAACCTGATTTCTAAGTATTCAAGTCATTATAAATCCACTGACTTCAGCAGAGCTGTGCAGTTACATCAGCTATGAATCTAGCTGTTCTTTGTTTAAGCACATTCCAAGCATTAAAGTCCTTTTAAAAGTAAGTCGTCCAGGTGATGTTTGCCTGCATATAAATCAATTAAGACATGACAGGTTGTCTGGAGGAATGGGGATAAAAGGGGAACAAGTGGAAAGAGGAAAGAGTATTTCCCTTTTTAATTTTCTAGGTAGTTTTTTCTCTCCAGCATGTCCTGTCTTCAGCCCACTTTGTTCTTTGTGCCCAGAGCTACCCATTCTGTAACACTCACACTGTCATTAAAGGTTCATCAGGATTTATTGTGTACATCCTTAAGGTTGTATTAATTGTATATTGCTTTATGAAATGGGAGCTTTGCAACCTGGAGTACTCATATGAGGAATAGCTTTTGTTAAGCTCTGGTAGAAATATCATTTTGAACAACCCCTCTATAGTCTTTCTAATGAAGTGACTGGGTTTTTGTTGTGGGTTTTTCTTTTTTCTGAAACAGGCTGTCAAAGAAAGGTATTAGCTTTTTAAAAGATCCACTTTCCATATTCAGATGTAAAAAAAATTAGAAGTGTGTATTCTTATAAATCAGTTATATCCTCCTGAAACTCCTCTGAAATGTTTATTGTCAAGTCATCTCTGAGCTGTGTTTTCTTGCTTCTTTGGGCTAAACCTCAAAATAGGAACTTGCTTTGCTTTTGATCTTAATCTCAGGATCAAGGTGGCACCATCAGAGCTAAAATGTTTCTCTTCTGTAGAATTAACTCTGTTTAGAAGCACACCCAGAATCATTACTGTTTTTCCAGACGTCATCAAGACTCATGGCTATTTCCAATATGAAATACTCTTAACTGGAAATATTATGCAAGACTTGTTGAACTGGCTGACCTTAACAGTGTTAACAGCAGGTCATGTATTGGCATCTTCTGTTGTCTTCAACCAGTGTCTGAGCTGATTACACACTTGCCAGTGAAAATCAAAGGACAGGTTTTAGACTCTAGCCCAAACTAACATTGAGAAGTTATTTCTGATGTGGTTTAAAAGATTTACACAGCTTTTTCAGCAATACAAATAATTTCATAATCAGCAAAACACTCTACAGTGGTCACACAAGGCAGGGAGCACAGTGGCAAGGGTCAGCCAAGAGCCCAGATTGCTGGGCAAGTCCATAGGGATGAGGCAGGTCCAAGGTCCAGCTGTGAAAGCTAGAGTTGCATTGGGATCAGGGTGATGTACAGTCCTGCACAGGCATAGTTCAGCCAGGGACTGAGGGTGAGGACCTGAGCTGAAGCTAAGCCTTGAGCAGAGGTGGAGAACCCCCACCACTTCTCCCAGTTTTGTCCCAGTCTCATCACGATGATCTGATCCAAGGCCATGGTGGTTGCACTGTATCAGAGCTGTCCCCAGCACAGGCAATTTGTCCCCATGAATGGGGATAGCAGTTGTGGATTCTCCATCCCTGGAAACATTCAAGACCATACCAGATACAGCTTTGAGCAACCTGGTCTACTGGAAGTTGCTTCTGCCCAAGGCAGGTGAGTTGGAACTAGATGATCTTTAAGTTCCCTTCCAATCCAAATCCAATCCATTTCTGTCCTGGGTTTGTACAGTATGGTCCTGGACCATTATCATATTTCTTAAGATTTGAAGCAGCAAGAGAGCAAAAAAACAACTTCTACCCAAAGGGTAGTGAGGCCAACAGACCTTATAACTCTTAGTTAAAGTCTCAAGACATAGCAAAAGCTTTGTGATAGTCATTTATCAAGAGGAGATTTGATACTAATAATGTTTAAATATCCACAAGACTTCAACAGAATGAGCTATTTATCAGTAAAATATCAATGGGCTTACTGATTTTATATAAAAGAAAAAATCAAAGGGTTATCTTTAGGATTGTTGTTATTATCAACCGAAAAATAATCTTAAAGGCTAACATTTCATATCTAATCTGAATTTGAAAATGTATTGAAATGTAGAAAAAAATGGTTGCAAGAAAAAAAAAGTGGATATCAGTTAGGCCCAGAGTACATACATCTGAGTTGAATAATGGGAACCAGGTTTCCATAAGAAAACAATTTTCCTGCTAGGTATGGACCGTTCCCAGCTTAGACCCAAAATCAGGAAAACAAGATCCCAAAGCTTAATTTATGATTAAACCATTAGGATGTTCCAAGGGGTGTTAAGGGCTCTGATCACCTTTACTCTTCTGTCTCCTGGTTCTGGCAAGGCTGGAGAGAACACCATACTACAACAGCTCATGGCAGCTGAGGTCCATCTGGTATAGACAGCGGCAAAACCAAAGGACTGCTCAGACTAATGAAACAGTTACCTGTTGTGAAGCAGTCATCACAAAACACACTGATTAAAAATAAGACAGTTTAACAGAAGATACATGGAAGTAGAAAAGGTGAACATTGATCCAGACATACTGATCGACTACAGCCAATCAAAATGGCTGGGAATAAACATTTGCTTCATATCACAAGAATCTGACCTATGGCTTTATCATTGACAATGTAAGAATAAGTGAGATTTTTCCATTATTCTTTGCTTTTCATTGTACTTGTCCATCATAAATTGACTACTGAGACCATAAATCTCTTGCCTGATATTTTTCAGTAGATACTCTTCTCAGATAGTATTTAGTGAGATATCATACGCAAACACTACAAAGAAAAAAAACCAAAACCCAACAGGTATCATTCTATTGTCTAGGGATAAATAGCACTGAGCTCAAGATTTAGTTAGAAACTACAGATCTCCCTGTTGAGTTTTCAACCCTAGAATTGCACCTATAGATTAGTGACTGAAAATTCACAGAGCCTTGAAACAAATTTCAAGTTGAATTTCCCTGGTTTCCTCTCTCCTGTGCCTTAAAAATGAGTATAAGAACATAAGGAACAGGAGGAAAGGTGATGGAAGAATTGTAAAAATATTTTTGGCTTAGGGCCATTTGTATCACAAATAAAGACTCTTGTTCTTTCTCAGTTATACTTTTAACCTAGTTCTGAAAAACTTGAGACATGCTAAAGGAGAGATAGATAAAGGGAAAAATCTCTGAGGTTTCAAATTTATCTTGCAGAGAACTTACTCAACCAAAAAAACAGAGGAATAAAATCACAGTCCTTAGCTACATGCCCTTGATATCGATTCAGCTCACAAAAATCTGCAGAGAACTCCTTCGTTCCTCAGCAACATTGGCTGTGTCAAGTGCTTTTGTGACAGCTGGCTCTTAAAGCTTTAGTTTCAAGAATCTTATGGAAGTATGAATAGATCAGTCTTGGTTTTATAAAAATGGTAGTGCTAGCCCTTATAGCTGCAGAGAAAAGCTTCAAAATGTGACCCAAGTGAATCCTAAAGTGTTCAAAATCTAATGACAAATAAAAGAGCCCGGCATGTTAATTTGGCTTCATCATTCTCCAACATTTGGGCTCAGCAATATCATAACCATAAAACTAGCATTTACAAAGCTTAAGTAAAAAGAAGGTAGATTATTTTATGAAAAAGTAAGGACCCTTCTAGGCTCAGCTCCCACCTCAGCTGCCTGCACATCCTTGACTATGTCCCTTATATGTGGGTGTCTGATCCAATTCTGTCAATGTGAGTTGAACACAGGGAGATCAGGGTGCTACCTGAAATCATAAACTGCTTTGCCCCAATACACGCTTCTGTTAGTGTGAATGACATTCTGGATGGTTATGACAGTCTCCAGTATCTTGCACTAGTTTGCAAATCATGTATCAGAAACAGTATTCATTGTCCATGTGGCTTATCAAGTACAACCTTTTGTTTGCTTTGAGCTCTTTGTAAAGACATATTTTTTATTCTGCTCATGTAACCAACCCCTAAGAATATCAGACTTCACATTTAAAATGGTGCCTCCTTTTCCCGACTATTCATAAACTTATATTCAACATTAATTTCACTGATAACGGACTTTTTCTTATTGCACCCTTAATGTGTACAATGAAATTTGGAGTGTGGTGAGTATCTCTAAGTGTTTCTGTGAAACAACATGCAATTAATGCCAAGTAGAGAGCCACAATGCCCCTCAGAAACAGCATTACCTGTGTGGTGTGGCAATTTGTGCTTTTGTTTTATCTCTGCATCTCCCAGATGTGTCTGGGAACCTGAAATTTTAACGCCAACGTGTTGGGAGACACTGTTCTCAGAAGTTTTTCTGGTTAGGATTGTACCTACCAAAGGTTCAAGCAGTTCATACATACGTGGAGGTGCACATGAAGTTGATTATGCTCCTCCAAAACCAGAACTCACATATTACTAGTTGTAAAATCATAATAACGCTACTTAAAATTCTGGGAGCGTATCCACCCAGAATAATACTTGTTGATCTCAAAGGAGTTCTGAGAGCCATAATTATTGCAATTGTCTATGGGCTTGTGTCTCAAGAAGCAGGAGCTAGTGTCTGCAGTGTGATTTCTTGGTCAACAGCACCATCTACCTCTAACAACAGAACCCTGGAGCAGACCATGTTTCATTAGCATTCCCTTGCACTGCTTGTTTTCTTCTGCAAAACTGTTAACAGTTATGTTCCCGCAAGGTCTATTCTGTATGTAAACCAAGGTTTGGAAACCTGGAGCCAAGGTCTTCAAATTCTATAGCTCATAAAGCACCCTGAAATGGTCAGCGCAGTACAGTTATCCAAGTCATTACTGGGAAATTGGCAGCACTAAACTGGCACTGCAAAAAATACAGCTTTGTCCCAGTATGTGCCTGGGTGGAAAGCAAGGACAAGTACTGTACAGTAAAGATGAGTCCTGATTATCTTTTTTTTGTGTCAGAAGACACAATTTAATTTGTTGGACATTTTACAGAGTATATCTGTTCACAACAAAGAACAAGGAACTACCAGGTTGATCTTTAGGATGGAGATGTTCCAAAAAAACTAGTAGTGAGACTGCAGTGCCATAATCACAGTAATAAAAAATGCAGCATTATCTCTGAGTAGGGTTGATAGCTGGAGTAGGACTACTAGGGACCTGGGCTATTAGGTGGGCTGTCAGTGTATGTTGCAGCCTGGGATCACTATACAGCCCACGCTGTTAGAAGAAATGCAGACAAGCATCAGACCCCCTCCATAGGCATGGGAACCAGTATAAAAAATAATTTGCTGATGTGATTAGCTGAAAAGTGGTACAAAATGCCCCCAAGGAGTACTGAAAAGAAATATTGCATGGTATATCCATAGTATCTTCACTGCAACAGTGGTCATACAATGTTTAAATGCACATTGTACAAAACTTTTCTGTTATTTTGTGCGATTCTGTGCTTACAGAGTATTTTGCAAGGTTGTGAGAACAAGAGTTCTGCTTTTTTGCCTTATTACCATCTTTTCAGAATTATGGATATTCTGGAGTAAGCCACAACTCCTTTGGTTTCTTCCATCGCTCCAAGAATCAATGGGAGAACAAAGGAAATCAGCATGAATAAAGGTTCTTGGTATCCTACTGAAAATCACATCCTGAATCAATGGCAAAACCCACAGAATCAGTGGAATTTAGGCCATGGAAATGGAAAGGTGAGAAAACCCGAACAGAAGTACGCGTGAGTACATTTAGAAGAGACCTGAACTCTTGTCCAAAATTCAATGTAGTGTCTGGAAATAAACAAAATAATACATAAAATTGAACTCTTATCAATCTTATTAACAGTCACTTAGTCATATTACCCACCTAGATTGCAGTCATGGTTTAGTAACCTGATACATGAAATATGACAGAAAATATAGACCTATCCCTTGTCCTCTGTTTAGTTTTTAGACATTACTGCAATTTCTAGGCTGCAAAAAGTGTAAATGGGAAATGAACATTACCAAAATCTCATGTTGCCACTCATATTCACAGGAATGACAAGATCCTGAGTTCTGTCTAAGCTCTGAACTGCTGCAGCCCTATTGTAACTCTAATCTTAGAAAAAGGTTTTTTAACCCCAAAAGTCAAATTAGACTAAAAATTAACACAGTCAGCCTTTCGTAAAATAAAGACAATTCAAATGGGACAGAAAGCAACTAAAAGGATTGGTAAAAATCTACTCCCTCTCCCCTCTGTCTCTTGTGATACTGGGGGGTGAGACCTTCCTTTCAGAGTCACTAACAGTGCTGTGGCTCAGATTCCCACAAGCCTGGATTGCACCAACACTGAACCATCACTCTCAGCACCTAGGAAAAGTCTTTTGTTCCTCCTTTTCTCAAGCCTGGCTTTGCATCTGCTCCTAAGTCTTTTCTGGAAAGTATGGAAAATTAAGTGTCTAAATACTGTTATTTTTAAACAATATTATTAAAAAATATAAAAAATGTGAAGTGCTTAAGGTCATAAAATCATAGAATGTTTGCGATTGGAAGGGACCTCAAAGATCATCTAGTTCCAACCCATCTGCCATGACAGGGACACTTCCCACCAGATCAGGTTGCTCAAAGCCCAATTCAACCTAGCCTTGAACACCTCCAGTGTTCCTTGGCAATCTGTTCCAGGTCATTTTTTAAAAGGAGATTTTGCAGTATGGATTAGCACAAGATAGAGGATTATAACACAATGAAACACAATGTCTGAATGCCTTTAAAATATTGGACCTTGCTCTGTAACCAGGAATGCGCAGCACCTCTCAGAACTGAACTGCACTTATGCAAAACTGTCCCTGGTTCTTAGGGCAGTCTATCCATACACACGTGAAATGTCACTCACATAGTTTAGAAAGGTAAGGTTATTTTTTTTTTCTTGGTGACTATGCATTCTTTGGTTTCCTCAAAAAATGTGGTCCAGTCTCTTTTCTTCATCATGATTATTCCACAGCATAAAGAGACATTGGGAAACTCAATTAAATATTTTATACGTCAGTCCATTGAGCATTCTGCTTTAATGACTTCAGATGAGCAAGAAGGGCTTCTCTGTATGACTTGCAACTCCCAACTTGAGTTTTCTTTTGTAACCAACAGAGCAGTTGGTTATAACTAGTGCTATCTCTCCCCCATTGCTATGGTCTACTAATGGTAATTTCCTGATTACCAGCCCCGAGTGAGAGCTGTAGATTGTGGCCTCAATACTTATAGGAATATTTGTTATATACTTATAGGAGGATTTGTTCAGAGAAGACATACAGGAGGGGAAACCTTCTGCACTTACCTGTTGCCTCCATACTTGGAGAGGTAAGACACAGTCTCCTTCCTCCAATTGCTTGTTTCTGTGGTGCTAGTAACACCACATATACATAACGTAACCTATTTCTGTTGTAGGTATCCATATTCTCCTTAATCACAACCAACTTTATCCAGTTCCCACTGTGCTCCCTGAAGAACTCAGACCTGGGAACACCATTTCCCTGTACACCAGAGTCCCCTCACCTCAATAAAAATTCCCAAATCCCCAAACCTGCAGGTAAATATATTAATAATTAAGTTCCTCTCATAGAATCAGAAGCTATCTGTATGTTATGCAGCCACCAAAATATATCAGAGAAATTTTAATATGGCAAAGCATTTATTGTAATGAACTGCATACAGCATTCCCAGACAAGGGAAATAAGAAAGCTAACAAGCATGCAAAGATCAGGTAGGAGGCTGTACTGTTTTGGGAGTCACTTGTTTAAATTCCCAACCCCTGAGAGGCAATTTGGAGATGGTGAGAGTGGCAATTATCGATTCAGCACTGCCACATGTTAGGCAGTGGCAGGCAGGGTGTGGTGGGGAATGGAGATGCCTGCTTTCCCACCGGACCCCATGAAATACAGATTGTTCTTTCCCTGCAAAAAGGTTTTATTAAAACTGTCAGCATACTTTAAAATAATGACAGGTGTTGCACAAATCAGCAACCTTAGTTTCTTACTTAGCAAAATGCCAGAGCCTGGCCCAATAGCACAAACTAAAATATAAAGAATATAAAGAAATAACTCAACAGAATGAAAATGTCCGGCACTGCAGAAGAAAATAATATCTGATTTGCTGTTGTTATTAAAGCACTGGGAGTCATGTAGCAGTAATTTTAACATAATAGATATAAATACTATTGATATTTCATTTACAACACCCTGGGCTGGACAGGCAAGAGAAACTTCCATCTATTTCATACTTTTAAGGCATTTCAGCCCCATGTTCATAACTGATCAGGAAAATGATTCTAACAGAGCCCCAGAAAAATGACAAAATCTTTTCACTGAGAGGATGAGGCATACTGCAGAGGTATTTTGGTAAAGGTCTGCAGTCTGAAAAATTGTCAGCCAGTTACTCTGCTGTGTTGCTCTTACCTTTGCAGGCTGTTTTCACTGTTAAATCTGGACAGATTTAGCACTGATAAATAATGATTTAAAAAATATAAATTCATATGGGGTCCTGAGAGGACTGGCATTGAGTAACTAAAACCAACACTGAGTAATCCTACAGTTTGACCAGCCCCTTTGTGATGGCCTGAGATGTCTATACACTGAACAGCCATGGGGCATCGTGGTACCCTGGGACTCCCCTGCACAAACTGTCAGATGCAAGCTGCTCATCAGAGCATATTCTTACTATTACCACATGATTTCAATGGTATTATTCATATGTTTTGAAGTCAGAATATTCTTTAAAGCCTTGCTGAATTAGAATCATAGAATCGTAGACTAGTTTGGATTGGAAAGGACCTT
>VYZX01013793.1:15970-52835 GCA_013401335.1 Brachypteracias leptosomus
TCCCATGTAAGTTACCAACCTTGCCTGCATATGTTACTAGGTACGTGTCTGGAATAGGAGTTACACTCAAGTGGTATTTTGAGCGTCTGAGAATTTTGAGATATATTCAAGCTAGTTCAAATTAGCATCATTGACCTGGTTTATAGTCATCTCCTGTATTGCACACATACAGAAGTGAACTTGCATTTCTGAGCAACACTAAAAGAAGGTTGTGTTGTTTCGCTTACTTACAAACAGGTTACACAGGGTTTTTTTCAGAATAATCATTCTCTCATTCATGGCAGTAATGTATAAAGGTAATGAAATACCTTTTTAATAGCTCAACCATTTCCAAGCACTGAAAAGTTGGCCTGGAATGCACAGTCCTTGGTTTATCTGTTTTATGTTTAATCATGTTGATTAAGAATTATAGTTCACTGCTGTAGTTACATCAGAATGCACTCTTTGGGGGCCTTCAGTTGTTTTTAATTTAGTTATAAACACCCATTGATTTTTCACTCAGTCACTGTGGAACTTGAAAGGTGCAGTGAGGGTAAGAAAGTTTGCAGAGCAGTTCAGAAGTGCTGTGATTCCTGCATGCTTTATAGCAGGAATAGGAACCCTGTTGAAGAGGGTTACCTAATTACAGACATGCTCAAATACCTGCGCAAAGCACTCTGCACATTTTTAGAGATAAAAAATAACAAGCACAGAGCAAGGTAAACCCCATATTAGCCCTACATGCCCTACCTTCAACTATTTTGATAGTTTCCTGAAGTTTGAGGTTCCAGCTAGTTAAAAGCAATGACAACATCACCTATAATTTTGTCCTTTAAACACAGAAAGCATAAAGGTTAGGAAAAGTCATGCAAGAATACTCTCTGCAGATGAGCTTTGGAAAATGTGAACTTATGATTGCAAGTATAGCTTCAGCTCTTTCTTATTTATGTGGATTTTACTCCTGACACTTTTTAGTATATGTTCATAGGTTTTCCTGAAAAATTCATTTACTCACTTACTCCTGCTAGCAACAGCCTTGCATCTAATAAACTTTTCTGTTTGTTAGAACATCTCAACTATCTAAACACACAGAATGATCACAGCCAGCAGCCTCTCAGAACTCAAAGCATTTTTTCCCCTGGATATTCAATGGACCCATACAGCATCTTGTAATGCTTTTTTTGTTGAACAGAAGCCAGAATGTAAACAGAAACTCAGCTTTCAGTGCTTTCAGAGATAGAAAGAGAGGAGAAAAATATTTGAAAATGAGATGCTTTACTTCCTAAGAATGCTGCTATAGGTGAAAAAGCACCATGAGCAACAACCAAACAAGGAAATACAGAGGTATGTCCTGAATCCCACATTCTTCAGAGTGCAGGTACAACATGAAAGATTAGATTTCTCTCTTTCTTTTTTTTTTTTTTTTCAGTTATCTACCTTTTTTTTTAAATTTTTTGTTTCTTTTATTGTTTGTGGTTTTGTTTTTCAAAATCACAGCAGCAGAACATGTATTATATAAATGATCTTAATATTTTAACATACTTCCCTAGGTGGTGAGCAGCATTAGTTCTGTTTATTATTTAAGGAAATCAAATCCATGACTTGTGGATGCCTAACAGTAGTGTTATTTGTTCAGGTTTGAAAGGAAAGATATCTGTTATTAAACTAATTGATAATATCAAGGAAAAAAGTCAAACAAGCATGCAGGCTCTTAGGGTTTCTTTTTGAGGTAGCAGGACTGCAGAACAGTGTCCTGGTAACTGTCCAACATTTGCACTAAAGCTGTGGCAGGACATATGTAGGTCATCTTATTATAGCACCAGAAACAAAGGGCCCAGCATTGCTGGGGATATACTTTATTAAAAGATACATCCTCTCCATGTAGTAGAGGCACCAATTCCTCTGCACTGTTTTATGAGGAAATTATTTTTATCCCTTCATCATGTGGGCCTATTTGTCCCTTGGTCTTATAGTTTATCCATTCTGGAACAAAATTACGGTCTCATAAACCAGTGCAGTGCTATTCTCAGTGCTTAATTAGAATTCAGTGTGAAATACTGGAGACTGTTATCAGGAAGTGATTGTTTTGTTTAATTGCTGATTATAAAACAATATTAAGCACATCCATTGATAAAACTTTTATAGGCAAAACACTGTAAAGATATGAGCAAATAATACACATGATATAATTCTTAAGCATGCATAGAGGGTTCTTTATTTTCATAAATCTTACTAATGTTTGGTATTCTGTTCTAACTATGCCATGGACTATTTTAGCTCCATTAAGATATACTTGCTTCTGTAAATGCTTGAGGCAATTTCACTTACTGAGTCCTCCTTGAAAAACACCATGCTGTAATTTTTATATGAGACTATCCTCTTGCATAAAGATTTCTTTGATTAAGGCTGAATGAATCTCACAATGCCAAGATTGAAGTTGATGGATATTGAATAATCTCCCAAAATGTTGATGGTTACCTGCGTTTAACTGGGAATATTCCTACAGTGAACTCAGTGACTAAAGACTTTAACCTTCCTAATATATGTTAGTCCTAGTTAACAACTGGATTATAATTTTTTATTTCTTTGTTAATACAGGAAATACAGACATTGAGAAAGGATGGAAGTAAAAATTATCACAGAAGTTTGGCTTGAGTTTTCACAGACGTTGGGTTTGCATTCTATTTACTCTATATTGCTCTTCTCTCATTTGATAAATGCTATACATTAGAATTAAATATAATGTACTCCCCTCCTATATCTAAATTAGAAATTTTAGGATACCTAAACTAAGAGTTAATCAGAAAGTTTGGTAATAGTTGATTGCATTTTCAATAAACTGTGAGTTTCTGTAAGATTAAATTTGGTTATACAGGGTTATATCAGTAATCTCACTGAATTTTAGTTTGTGTCCCAAATTCATGAAGCATATTATTTAATACAGATATGGCAGCTGCTCTCTTGGCTGACATAATCGGAATGGAACTATTACAATTACAGCAGAATGGTCAACATATTGTTACTGGGGGCTGTAAGAAGTTACATCCTCTGTGTAATGGCTCTGAAGGATACTCACAGTGTAGTCTCACCAATAAATTGCTTATTTCCATTGGCCAAAAAAAGGCTCAAAACATTGGAAAATAGATCTGCAACAACTATAATAGGAGCTTAGATGCCTAGTGCACATATGGGGATTTATGTGTAGACACATAAACTTATGAGTTTAAATTTGATGTTGAATTTGACCTCGATTTTGTCACTGTAAATTCTGCAGAGCAGAAGAGTGTTGTGGGCTTTATGGAGCGTTCAGTGGCCCCTACAGAGCTCTCTGAAACCAGGAGGTATTCCCTTCCCCAGCTGGGAACCTCACAAGAGATCTCTTCTAGCCAAACTGAGGTTTCCAGTTATATCTCTGCAGGAGCTTTCAGAGCCAGCTCAATGAAATTATGCTGTCAGGAGGTAATCTACTGCAACTCAGGCTAGATAGTCTGAGCAGTTGTATAAGGAAGGTGAGGGCTTCATTTCAGAGAAAAGGAAAATATCCTTGTCCAGAGACCAAAATAAGGTCATAAGAAGACAGAAAACAAACAAACAAACAATAGTGAGGGGATTATTTACAGACCTTAAAGATATTTTTTCTTCTTTTTTCCTCTTTTTTTTTTTTTCTTTTCCTCCCAGACTTAAATACAGAGTACTAGTCACCTGTTCTCATGATTGATTATAGAAAATGTTATAGGCAGAGCTAAAGGATATGGAAAGCACAGAGGCTTGGGGCTTTTTTGTTTTGCTTTTGGGGTTATTTTTTGGTTGTTTATTCATTTGGTTGGTTGTTTTTGTTTGTATTATCCCTCAAATGAACCTGAAACTTCTCATTTACTGAAACATGGGGAAAACTTAGCCTTATATCCATATGGAAACAAAGCTGATACCATAATGTACCTCCTCAGTTAAGAAAGGACTGCTTCTAACTATATCCTCTATTTTCAACAAGTACCACTCTCTTTCTAAAGAGTACCATTACCACAGATTTTGAAAAATAATAGTAGGAATTTTACTTTCTTTCTTAAAAGCACTGGACTCCTAAGAGATATCCAGGTGATAAAATATGTGGCAGGCTGAGAATAAGTCATATTCCTCAAGTAGGCACCAATATATTTCCTTCTCTTTGCCACCTTTGTGCAACAGGGTAACACTATATATATTTTTTTTTTTCTTCAATTCAAGCACCTGCACCTTTCAGGGAAGATTGTCTTACTCTTAATTAGTTTCACTGGATCAACAAATGCTTTTACCATTTCAAGAACCTGATTTTGTGTGAAAATAAGACCTATCTAGCAACATAGTCAACGTAGGCTGCCTGCTCCCTCCCATCCTCTCATCTCAATAACATCTGAACTCATTGATTAATCAAAGCCTAATTTTAGAGAGAGGTAGTGATCTTAATTTGGTTGGCTGTTTTTGTTTGAATTATCCCTCAAATGAACCTGAAACTGAATTGTATGTTGGCTAGAAGTATATGGCTGTGTTCCTGCTTATCTGCTGAGAGGCACCATCAGCTGTGGTCCCTTGAACTTCCAGCATCTATTCTCCTTATCTGGAATTAGGGGTTAGTACAGAAGCTTCTGGGACCTTTTCCCTTCCTTTCCTTATTTTGCTTTCCTTTAGTTTGTTAACTTACTTCATAGTGCCAAGTTGAAGAAGTAGAATAAAACTGGTCTATGAAAGATGTGGATACAAGGATACAGGTACACGGTGTGAACAACAGGGACCTTAGCACCACTTTGAAATCTGTAAACATGGCAATTAAACTCAGAAAATAGATTGTGGTGTAAAACTGTTAACGTTTTATTACTAGTGACTACTAATAAATAAAGAAGAACTGCAGATCAACTCTCAGAGCTGGAGTAGAGCTGGCAGGAGACAAACAGTTGAAATAGATTTTTGTCTGTACTTTGAGGATGTTTGATATGAAAATTGCTGGGAAAGGCAGTCGAAATAGGATCCCTTTAAGCCATTTGTGAGTCCTAAAAAACATCAGTGGGATACAAGTCCTATAGGCTATACCATTTGTAAATGATTTCTGTGGGAACTATTCATAAATAAAATGAGTAGACTTCAGAATAAAAATGATAAAACTGTCATTTCTTTTCCTCCCTGAACTTGCCAGTTGGAGGGAAAGATTCCCTAGCGGGCCATCCCTAATAATGAGAATATAGAAGTAACCGTTAATGAGAATAAATGTATTGGGAGCTTTTTGGAGGTTTTAAGTGCCAATAGATAATCTGCAGTTCTCCTTAACTGCAGGGAAAAAGGGATTCAGATCGATGGGGAAAAAAGACTTGAAAATGTGGCACTCTGTTCCTTGATTTAAGTTCTCAGATGACCACGCTAGAAAAAGGAAAATTGGCACAAAAGATAATAAAAAATACAACCTCAAGAGGGCAGGCATTTATCCGTTACAATAACCAGAAAGCACGGGCAAGAAATTTTCAACAATAAAATTAAATATAGAGCTATTGAAAAATCAAATAAGGCCTTAGAGTTTACGGTAGTGACCCTATTTCTTTTATAATAACATTTGGAAGCTACTCTGTGCTTAAAACTGATAAATGATTCTTTGTACGTTACAAAATTTCAGTGTCCACATGCAGAAGCCCAAAGGAACAATAGTAGAGGGAGAGATACAGTTTTATGGTGTGCTTTAATCTCAGGCACAAAATAGAGATTTAAATCCTCCTAAGATAAAGCTTTCAAAAGACCCGTGTTTCTTTCTCCTTTGCCACTCATTAGGGAAAGCTGGAACTTTGAAGAATTAAACAAGCAAACTCAACAAAAAGTTGAGTAGTATCATTAATTATTTGGATTTCAAAAAGAGCTTTGAGGTTTTTTCCTAGTAAAAAGTCCACAGAATCATGTTGTATGTATGTACACACACACACACATTTATACAAACATCTTAACTATATTTTAAATATTTAGAACTTACAAGTAACACATTTAAGTATTAACAGTTATTCCTATGCCTCTATTAAATTTGTCACTTTAATACACACTTACAGGACTCTGAGTCTTGGTCTACCTTGCAAAATACAGTTTGAGATTTTTTTTTTGGTTCATCAGGGTTGGGTTTTTTTGATATATTCCTTTGTAAATTCCATGCAATTAGGGAAAGGTCATCTTTCCTGCTACCAAAACAAAGCTATGCTCCCAATGTCACATTCAATGGCACATCAGGTACACCAAAATACCACATTGGTTTTAATACCACCACTTCCCACTCCCCACTTCTCAAGGAAAAAGGAAAAAGCAAAATAAAATTTTAAAAAAAAAGAATAAAGTAAAAAAGAAATAAGACAGGCAAGAGAATAAAGAAAAAGGAAAAGACTCTACAAGAGAAAAAGGAAAAATAAAGATGAAAAGTGAAAAGAAAGAAAAAACCCCACAAACAAAAAATAACATTTTTGAGTAACAATCAGAAAAAATTGTTTTCAACCAGCTTAAATTGCTGCTTCTCAAAGTGAAAACCCAGAGTTTTTATTAGGGAGGGCATAACTTTTTTTTCATCTATTTTCATCAGTATTTCAATGAATATTGACAGCATGGACTTTCTTAAAACCTGTGGCATATTCTAGAATCATAGGCCAAGAGAGTGGCACTTAACGAATTCAGGTCTTTCCACTTTGCACACTCAGAAGACTCTGAGGTCTAATGACCTCAGGCCAATTATTCCAACAGGTGGTTCCAGCCAAAGGTACCTCTCCTGTAGGCTCCTTGGTTTCCTGCCACTGTCAGAGCTCTGACCATGGTACACACCTGAGGGTTCACGAGTACAGATTTGTGGCCCTCTTTGACATCTAATGCAGTCCTCTGGCTACAGATGTTTTCTCACACTCCTGGGAAACCAGGAGGAAACCACCATGGCAGAGTCGGATGAAGCTCCAGGGCATGGCACAGTCAGAGTGGATGGTCCAGCTGCCATCAGGTGTCAGTGCTGCAATATTTCTGTGGAGCAGGGAAGCTTGTGTAAAAGTGTCAGACATGCTGAAACACTGATAGTAAGATTTTTACAGGATTTAATGAATCAAGAGAGGTGATTCTGCCCCTCTACTCTGCCCTGGGGAGACCTCACCTGGAGCACTGCGTCCAGTTCTGGAGACCCCAGCACAAGAAGGATGTGGACACATTGGAGCGTGTCCACAGGAGGGCACCAAAATGCTCAGGGGAATGGAGCATCTCTGGTATAGACAGGCTGAGAGAGTTGGGGCTGTTCAGCCTGGAGAAGAGAAGGCTCTGGGGGGACCTTAGAGTGACCTTCCAGTATCTGAAGGGGGCCTACGTAAAGGTGGGGGAAGGTCTATGAGGTCTATAGGATGATAGATCAGTGGAATGGGCTGCCCAGAGAGGGGGTGGAGGCCCCATCCCTGGAGTCATTCAAGGTCAGGCTTGATGGGGCTCTGAGCAGCCTGACCTAGGTAGAGATGTCCCTACTTGTGTAGGGAGGTTGGACCAGATGACCTCTGGAGGTCCCTTCCAGCCTGAAACATTCTATGATTATCTTAATACCGATAATGTTATGGTTATTTCTTCTGAAGAAGGAAGCTACAGAAATGTGTACCATTAAGGGGCTCTTGCCAGAAACTATTGAAATTGGCTGCTGTACATCCTGATACCATGCAGTTGTCAGCTGGACTAAATTTGGATCCTATGAAGTTCAACTGAATTCCAATTTTTATTTTAGCCCATGACATCTCTTGGAAACTGCTATCACAGGTCACAGATTTCAGAAACCAGAAAGTTGGCATTAACATTCTTTTTTTTTTCTTAACCAAAAAAATCAAACCAAGTGTTTAGTTTTGTCATCAAATCAAAACCTGCTAGCAGCTTTTCTTCAGTTGCTGTGTTATCTGTTTCCATATTTACAGCCCTGCATGGTCTGCTGAACAAGGGAATGTGCTGCAACAAATCTCAGCTGTAAATATGTCTTTTTCTCAGAGCTGGTGCAGACATTTTCTTTGCTGGCACAATTTTATCTGCCTTTCCCTGCTCTCTTCCTCCTCCTTCATGTAAATATTATGAAAAATGAATATAAATTTTAAAAGGCAATCACCTCTTATACTTTATTGTATAGTTAGCTGTCACAAACATCTCTTTTCTTAGAGCATTAAACATGCTTCCTTTTAGCACCAAGCCTAGAAGGTTTTCTGAAGGGGGATGGCTTCCTTAATTCTCATGGAAACTGGAGTTTTACATCCAGTTATACCTGTTAAAACTTCTTTTCTGAGTGTTTTGTTGTTAAATTAGCATCCCTGTCTTTTATATTTCTGTGAATGCTACATTAATAGCATTAACCTAGGTGATAATAAGGTGTTATACCTCACTTTGTATGCAGCTTATTATAATGTCTGATATCAAAACAAGTGCTAGTGTCTCTTCTGCTTAGCAGCAACTGTATGAGGCCAAGATCTGTCAGATGTCTCAGCTCTGTGTAATTTCTGTCTTATTCTGTCATACCCAGCACATCTTCTCCCAGTAAGTTCTCCCTGCATGGGCAGAAGCAACCAAGCATCCATCCTCAGTGACTGAACAGCGGCAGGAGTTACACAGCAAGAAATTTTCAGGTGGTGAAAATTTCTGGCAAAAAAAAAGAAATAGTGTCTATGCTGGAACAGTGTAACCAAATGTGTAAAACAGGCCTAAACCAGAAGGGACCTTAAAGATCATCTAGTTCCAGCCCTCCTGTCATGGCATAGACACCTCCCACTAGAGCAGTTTGCTTAAAGCCCCATCCAACCTGCCCTGGAACACAGCCAGTGTTGGGGCATCTGCAACCTCTATGTCTTCATTCTTGACATCTTGTGGTAAGTCAAAACCAGGAGAATGACTTTCATTGGCAAGTGAGTAATGACACTCTACAGGTATCCTGGGGCCAGGGCAAAATACCAGCAGGAAGGTGGAAGCTTTGAATATTCTCCTGGAAGTCCTAGGGTTTATTCTCTTACATTACCAGAGCTACAGATCAAACTAGACTGATGATCCCGCTCTAAGCCTTAAATGTCACTTGTAGGTGGAATTTATCTGAACACTGTTTAACTGGGAAAAAACCCCAACCAACCACCAAAACTGAAAACTAAACAAAATCACAGTGACTGTTATCCCTGGCTAATTGTCTTCTGAATATCAAAGAGAAGAATAACTCTATGAATTAACTGCAAGTGGTAGGTAACTTTGAATTTAGCATGTTCTTATCTTCTAATCCCACACTGAGATCAAAGTCATCAGTTTTATCTCTGCATTTTTATATGAAGCAATTTCAAAGCTTTTCCCTATTTCATATAGACAATGCTGAGGATAGTGTTTTTAAATCACCTACAAAATATAAAAATGGAATTAAAAAAATCTCTGATATGTGCCAAACTCTAGACAAAGCTCCTGAAATGTGTGCAAGGGTTCCATGAAAATTGGCCATTGTTCACCTCTCTGTTTTGTTTTTGTCTGTTAGGTGATAAATGAATTTAAAGTGTAAACATTTAAATCAGTATTTTCCTACAGGTACAGGAAATTGTAAATCAAACAGTTTCAAGATGAAAACAAATTACCTGTCCAGGTAATAATTCTTCAAATTCTCAGCCAATTCCAGCTAAAGAATTATATTTGAAAGACCTTAATGCTTTTTTTCACATTGTTTGTCCCCATTTTCTGCAAAAAGAAAATCTTGCTACGTCTATAAAATAAATTTATATATAAATATTAATGTATAGCTTGAGTCTTAAAACGTCTGCTTTTCATTGTATTCCTCTCCAGCATTTTTTAGTGTGCAGTATAGAGAGCTATTGATTTGTATGTATTCTGGGCATGTAGTCCCACTTGAAAGATTGCATATGAGGAATGTAGAGGGCACACATTAAATGGCATCAGTATTCCTGAGTTCAAAATCAAGGGTCTCCATGTGTTTCATCTGCTGTCTTCTCTCATCCTGATCCAGAAATATTGTCATGTTTTTACATTCTGTTCTGGTCTCATACTGCTCTCCCAGGTTTTTTCAGAACACGTTACTGATTAAGAAGTCTCCATCTCAGAAGATGGAATGTTGACATATAAATGCTTTTATCGAAATTATTTCTTGTAAGGATAAAAGAAAATTACATAACATGTAAAGTATTTTAATGAAGGCCTTTAAATTGTGGAAGGAAGTGCAACTCTTTCCCCTTCATTAGAAGAATTTTAATGAACCTTAGAGTAGCCTATTATTCAACATCTTGAGAATACTGACTATGCTAAATTAATCTGTTTATTTCCACCATGCATTTCTCATTCTTTTAGCCAGAGAATGAAAAAGTCTATGAGAACTCAATCTTAAAACTTTTCCTAGTTATTTTTATATTGACACTTCTTTATATTTCTCTTCCTTTATATTTGCATTGATTATTACCCTATTTATAATGACTATAAAGTTCAAGACTTTTACAGCTCTATTTAAATTCGATGGAAGTAAAACATTATTTTATCATCCTGGAAGAAATTTTTTTCTTTTGGGTTTTTTTTTTTCTGTAATATTCCTGTATTTTGTGTGTTGTTTAATCATGCTGGGCCATCTATGGGCTATTATGCTCCTTTAAAATCTCCGAGTAAGATAACTGAAGTGTTACGAGTAACAGCTCTGTAATTTCAATATGTGCTGCATTTCTCATCTTCAGAGTTTTATTACAAAGGTCAGTGCTGAATGAATAACTTGTAGAAATAAGGTGTTTAATACAAGTGCACACAACTGCAGCAGCTCGGTCAAGTCTAAGGCTACAGAAAATCTAAGAGACAGCAAGGAGAGTTTGAAGGACAGACAAGGGTGTTGGTGCTTTAATATAATCCTAGTGTTAGACTTGTTAGTCTGATAGAATTCCTTTTATCTCATGTCAGCTTCTAACCTGTGCTCATATGCAAGGTCTTTTATCATGAGAAATCTGAATATGAAGAAAATTAAATAAGAACTATAAATGGGTTCTGCTATATGCAAACACTACAGATTGGTTTGGCAGAGCAAAGATATTTTCTGAATTTTGGATTTAGAGAAAGCTGAGTTTTCTGTTCCCCAGTTAAAAGCCTCAGGAGACTGTTTTTGATGCTTTCTGGGTGGTCCATACACTGAGTTGTGAAGTAAAATATTTACCTGTGCCTGTACCTAGTTCCCCATGGACACAAACTTTTGATATTTTTCCATACTATGACTGAGATATGAAAGACACAATTAATTTTTTGAAATGCCACGAGAAAATATTATTTTTTTTGATGATGACAAATAACAAGTGAAGAATGAGGGTGCTTTGGTGACTTCAAAGAAAAATAGCCTGCAAAAACACTTGTTCCCCACTGAAACGAAGCTTCCATTTCTAAATAAATAAATAGATAAATCAAAATAAAAAGAGATTATGTGAAATGACAAAAGTGTCTTCCTGAAAAGAGATCTGGACATAAACAGAAATAGATTTGACATTATTTATGTGTATCAAGTGAAACTGTAGTAACATTAACGGAAAATTAAAACACACTTAATCCTAGGTATATAATCTGTGTGCCCATGTATCTATTTATATGCAAATATATAAATAGAGAGTAATTTTCAATTTTTGGATGATGTATTAGAGGTTAAAAAGGTGTCCTTTATACAAGATACAGAAAATATTTAGAAAATAGATTGGAAATTGAGAGTAGTACATAAATGAAATACCTTCTAAAACCAGTAAAGCTGATTGAACAATACTATGTTTTGAAAATGCTTTGTTGTGTTAAACTAAAGAATTGTAAATAGGTGAATCTGTGACTGGTTGAGAGATTAAAACTAAGAAAAAGGCACTGTAATTGAAAAATAATCTGGTGTGGTTTGTTGTATCTGAAGTGTTATTCTGATGTATTATCAGCAACCACTTAAAGAAGGAAATTCAGCAAGTGTATAATTTACAGGAAAATTACAAACACTTACAAACTTTTCAAGGAGTAAAAATCCCCAGAATATCTACTAGTTTATTCCGCTTACATAGTAAATGTGTATGAAATTTGTCTGCAAATCTATGTGGCAGAGGTAGCTTGCATATTTTGTAAGTCAAAGTAATCTGTACAGTGTTTATATCAGAATGCCCTAAATTACAGGGCACTTCATATAGTGTGCAGAGAGATCATTATATTTTCCAGAATCCTGGTAGAGTATCAAGACATCATTCTTGTGTGTTATTTAAGTAAGATTCAGGCTGTTCACACTGTGGTTGTAATTGATGATGACAGTCAGGAGACACTGCTATATTTGATTTATATTATTCATTAAACTTGGAGACTTAGCTCGAATCTCCTGTCCAGTTCTTATAATCTTTTAAGTGTAAAGCTCGTTGGTGCTGAACCTCTTACAGCTGTGACAACTGTGTGACTTTGTAAATCTTAAAGTGTAACATGTGAGATGAGAAAAAGAAGGGTGGCAGGAACTCAAAATTCAAAGAAAAGGAATAAAAAAATTGGTATGCAGGTTTAGCACTGGGCAGGGGTCAAACCAGAAATTTTTCAGCTCTTGTTGTACTTGATAAATTTTTGTTCTGATTTTTTTAGAAATAAGTAAGGGGACTTACATGGTCTTTGAGTAATGTCACTCTCTGAGGATCAGGCAGAGCACCCAACAGAACAGAGCAAATCTCTAACTAAAAGCAGCATACTTCAATCTTATACTAACATTTTGTAATTATGTAATTATTTGAAATTATAATAGTTGATTTTTTTTAATACAAGTCCTTTGAAACTATCACTCATCAGAAACTTGTTAGTTCATGTTAAATCAAAATATCATGGACATGTAAAGGCACCTTGATGTCTTGGTATCAATCTCACACAAATCTCTCTTTAATATCCAACTAGTATGCAGATGAGAAGACTGGAATTATTCCAAACTTAACAACTTAGAAATAGTCATTAAAAGTATGGCTTTTCAAAAGCTTTTAAAGGTCCCTTGCTGAAAAGCTTACAAGAAATTATAACCCCATTGATTAACAAGGAAGATCCTTATGAATTAATAACTGTCCACATCAGGAAAAAAAGACCAAAACAAAAGGTCAGGCAATATAAATAGTGTTTAGGTGTAAAATACACTACCACTGGAATATTAAAAAGATGTGTACTTAAACCAGAGCTATTTAATAGACTCCCAAGTGATCCAACATAGGTTGTGAATGCAGGAATCTAAATATTTTCCAATGATAAGAAATTATTTCTAATAAAACAATTGTTAATATAATTTAAAAAAAAATAAATCACGGAATCACAGAATGGTAGGGGTTGGAAGGGACCTCTGGAAATCATCTAGCCCAACCCTCCTGCTAAAGCAGATTCACTTAGGTCAAGTTGTCCAGGATTGAGTCCAGATGGGTTTTGAACCTCTCCAGAGAAGGAGACTTCACCAACCTGCCTGGGCCAGGCTCTGGGACTCTCAAAGGGAAGAAGTTCTTCCTCATGCAAAAAATCAAAATTATTAGTTATGAAAAACTCTCTCATGATAGTGGTCAATAAAATGGCACCTAAAAATCAACACCAGCCACTGAACGACATGAAAAACAAACAAACAAAACCAACAACAGAATGGCTATATACAGATTGATAGGATAGACCTAAATCAACTATTTTGGTCCAGGAAGTGTTTGTGAGTTATTATCTACAGGCTCTGTGCTGAGAGCTAAACAACAATTGTAAAGAATGTTGGGAATTGTTATGAATTCCAAAAGAAGTTGCCACTCTATCACTTTTTATGATATTATACTCAGTTATACTGTGCTCGTGCTTGAAAGCCACACATTATGCTGGTCACCTCCTGTTAATGGTGATGTAGAAGAACAAGCAGCATACAGAGAAGGGCAAATCAGATGATTAGAATTATAGTAGAGCCTCCACCAGAATTCTTTAGCCTGGAAAACAATAACTTAGGAGGATTTCTGAAAGCTGCATAAAACCAGGCGGGTCAGGAAATGTGGATAAGGAATGATTACTTTCTATTTCTTGTAACAGAGAAGCTAGGATAAAAGAAATAATTTTAATATTATTTTAAATAATACGTTAATAATTTTAAATTTAATTTTAGAGTGATTTTAAAACAAAATGAGTTGTGGGGTTTTTTTAACACACATTTTATAAGTAAATTATAAATCTGCCTGCTGAAGGATATTGTGAAATACACAAAAAAACCCCAAAAGGGATCAAATAATTTCATGGGGAATAGATCCCTTAATATTAAATATAATTGTCCAGACAAAACTTATTATTGACAAAATTCCTAAGTGATCAGTTGAGGAAAGCTGAAAGCGTGATCTCTCTAGAGTTTCTCTCAACCTTGCATTTTTTTCCTCTGAAATTCCCATTGTTAGCCATTATGGGAGATAAGGTTTTAGACTAAATGGTTTGTCTCTGTGTGCCTGTTCCTACAATCTTAACCCAGAAAGTTATTTTTCTGGATTGATAAAGACTGTCTTGAGGGTAATTACAAATCTTCTTCAAACACTATTTTTGCTCTCTCAATCTGAATGTTAACAATTTTTACCTAGAACTGTTAATAAATTACAGTGTTACACATGGCCTCAGACAATTCTGCTTTGTAAAAAAATGGAAACCAAGTTAGAAATGTAAGATTGAGTGTCCACCATCCCTAGTACACCCCTCAGTTCTTTCCTAGACCTGGACAGAAGCAAAATCAGGTCTCAGTAAAAGTTATTAGGGCTGGCTGATAATAGTTATGTTATAATATATGTTATACAACAGAGCAAAACAGCTCCACTGGCCTTATACAAAGAGAAATTCAGACCTACAAGGCTTGCTCAGTAGGAGAATCCAGACTCCACCAGTTTTATGAGAACTCTTTATGAAATACAGGATCACTTTGCATTTTCAAGTGGTGCCGAAGTGGCACAAGTACATTTGTTTTAATAAAGTTACATCATTTCCTATTGGCTAATGAATGAGTGCCATTGTCTTTTATATACCAAATTAAATTTCCAGGAATAAATTGAGTCAAGAAGCAGTGCCATTCAGTGTGGTGCTTTTTCCTATCAGTATATTAGGTGGGATCATAGAGAGGATTTCGGTAAATCCTAAACTGAATAAATTAAGTGCAGTAAGGTAATTACTTGGTTATCAAAATAACAAGTATAAAGAATTGGAATTCTTTTTAATTCCTCTGCCATTACAAAGGAAAGGTGATCTTTTCATGATAATACCAGAGATCAATAAGGTTTGTATTACAGCTTTGCGGAATTTGTGGCAAATTACAGGAAATAATGTAAATGAGATATGACGACACCACCATACATAGAAAAGAATAATATTAATGTCCTTTTAATGGTCCATCTCTAGACATGATAAAAGGTGGGATAAAAGCAAGAATTAGCTCTGGACATATTGAAAAATCATCATTTCTATCTCACATTTTTCACACAGAAAAAGCACTTTTCTGTGCTCTGCCTTGCTACTTTTATTCCTTCTAGTGGGAATATACTCTAGAAGCCACCAGACACACATTAATTCACTCTCATTTTTACCTATGGTCTTTTTTCTGCTCATCACTTTTCAAAGTTCAGTACGTACTGGCCCAAGTGTACACTGATGACATTTGGTGCCAAAAGTACAGAGGGTTCATTCAAAACTGAACATCCCCTGCTGGCAAACACTGGTAGATCACAGTGATTTAGAGACTGATAAAGTTAAAACATTTGGAATTGAAAAGTGAAAAATCCAATAATTGGCATCGAATATTGCTGTGTTGTAGAATTTGTGGATTTTTTTCCTCATTACTGTTTTACTACTCACTGAGGAATTATATTACTTTTACATTGAGAGGAGGGAAAGTCAGAGGTGGTGGGCATAGGTTAGGAGATCATGTGTTGCAAACTTGCTTTCAGTAGAGAAACAACAGTTACATTTGAGGTAATACTCTTCCTTTGACAAAACAGACGGTTCCAATGAATATGAAGGAGATTCCCTGATAAAGACACTGACTACAAAACTGAAATAGTTTTTTTCTGCAAACATTACAGTTCCTAGACAACTGTAATACATTCTTTGCTTTTAAGTCTAGATTCACCAAGAAATATTTCCCTAAATCCCAGCCTGGCTTTAAGCAGTAGTGGAAAAGAACGGTAAAGTACAAATAACTTACTTCAATAAAACAAAGACCAGGAAATGGGTGATGAGGCCACAGCGTCTTTGTATACAACACTGAGACCAAAATCAGAAAGCTTTTGGAGTATTTAAAACCAGGAATATTAAGGCGAAAATCACAAGTCTCAATTAACATGTTCGCCAGCAGGTCGAGGGAGGGNAGGTGATGAAATGAACAGAAAGCAGAAAGGCAGAGATGGGCCATTTAGTCACATCCTGCTCTTTTTCTTCTTAGGCAGAAGCAGGAGCTTCTGCTAAAGGAGCTGCCAAACTGATGGCTGTTCATAAATATCTGCAATACGGTTGGTCCCAGCACTGAGTTTGACAGCTTTCAATAAAACATTCGTTGTGATGCTTTGAGGTCTTCAGAGGTACATAAAAGAGTTCCCAAACTGCACATTACATGCAGCTTTCCATTATACACTGCACAAAATGTCCTTGACATTCAAGAGTTTGTCATACATATTTTAACATGCATCACTCCAGGGTGTATTTGAAAATACCCTCCACTTGCCTTTAATAATAATGACTTGTCAAGTGGAATCCAGATCTTGGTTAATCTAACATAATATGGACTTGATGGTTTTTATTAACTGTCAAATGGAGCCCAATAGCCGTCAGAAGCATTTTTCCCTTCTGTCATGCATTTGTTCCCAGCATGTTTCATTTCTGACCACTAATGTAAAAGGTTAATAAACTGCAGTATTAAACGCCATTAATATTCAGTATGCTTGGCAAGTGAATAATTTTGCAGATTTTTTATTTTAAAGATGTTGGGACATTAATATGACTATTCTGCAGCCTTACAGAAGGGTACCATGCTGCAGGGACTGGCTAATTTTTCTGTGAAGAGTCTGTGAAGCATTAAAATCTCTGCACCTTTATTAAAATTCAAGTGACTGCTTCAAAAATCTGAAGGGTTCATTTTATTTCCAGTTCTATTTCCTTCCCCCCTACTTTTCTTGCTATCATAAGGTATGATTAAGCTAATACTCTTTCATAAACATTTTATCCTATGTCAAGCATAAAATGACCATAGATACTAAAGAGAAGGTCTGATTTTCAAATATTTATTTGGGCCACTGTCATTACAAGGAGGGTTATCTATGCTTATTTTTTTCCACATTGTTATGCTTCTCAAACAAAGAAATCAAGTCAAACCTTGCTATGGTTATAAACAAATTGCCTGAGCACCAGTCAAGCTTATTAAAAAATCACAAAGTTAGAAGTACAGAGATATAGTGATGGAACTATCTTAGATTTGTGTGATAACACCACAAAAATATTCTTATGAAAACCATTCTGGTTTTATGTTAGTGACACTGGCAGATGAATTTGGTAAAAAATCTCACAATGAGATATGAACTAGAACAGCAGGTTGAGATTATTGACCTGTTCTTCAAACATCTATACTGCAACTTATTTCTTTAGGTTTTTTTCATTAACTCTAGTTTCTAGTTTTCTCCACTCATCAGGACGAAAAGGATGTTATTTTCAACATATTTAGCTGAGTATTATTTCTATGTCTGCTTATATGCCTTCTTTACAAACCACATTTAGATTTTAACTGGAACCAAAATAGCTTTGTTTACTTTTTAAAATAAACCACTTTGTTTGAAATTGTTAAACCAACACCAAATTTCCTATCAATCTGATTGATAATAAAATGCATTTCATGTAAACCTGAGCATGTCAGACGTGAGCTTTAGTGTCTGTCACTGTTGCCACATACCATCTTTCAGTCATGCCTCTTAACATTGGCTATCACTAGGGAAAATAAATTTCCAGTTATTAGATGTCCAGTTACTCCATGTCCAAACTCCACTATTAGCCACTTATTGCTTCTTGTGTAGGTAGATTATAGGTCTACCTACATATACCATTCTACTTTCAGAAGTGTGAAAATCAGGGGCTCAAACAGTAATTTTAAGGTTGACCTAGAAAGGTAACTGTAGTTTATTTTGCATATGAACAGAGGCAATTATCAACATTAGTGTGTTGACCACGTGAGGATCAGAGAGATATTATGTGCTGATGTCTATTCATAAAATATTAGAGAATAAATTGGATTTTTCAACCAGTAAAATGCAACTGTTTCTCAATAAAATAGAAAATAGACCTATTGTTGGTGTGCCATTCCTTGCTGCTGTCATTAAAGTTGTTTAGACAGAAAAAGGTAAATTGGGGTTTTTTAAGTTTCACTTAAGATGGGGAGAAATTAATGATGACTAGGTTCTGAAGGACTATGTGAAGACATTTTAGCTTTAGACCATTTCTGAGCCACGCAGGAATTTTGTTGGTTCTCCTGAAAGTTTCTTAGAAGACAGAATAAAATCATCAATACTCTTCCTCTTTCCTGAAAGGACATTTAATCATTTAAAAGTCCAGTGTATTTGTGGCTCAGTTAAAATCCAATGTGTCTCTAAAACTGAGTCAACAGATCAAGCTCACACTCTGAAGAAGAGCTCTAGTGAGGAGTGACACTTCCAGCCCAGGTGATCATGAGAGGGGGTGTAAGTGCTCTTGCCTTAATGAAGCTCCTACTTCTAGTTGCTAGTGCCTTCTGTGAGGATGAAGTGGATTACTTCACCCTGAGAAGTGCACAACATGATCTGCAGTTTTCAGGCCACGTGAAACTTTGGTCCTCCCAGTAGACATTGCTGTGCTTCTAAAAAGTTCAGCAATTTTATCCAACAGAAAGAGTACTGGCACTATCAATAAAAATTATACCTATCTTTCTTAACCATCTCAAAAATAATACTTTTTTTACAAAACTAATAGTAATAATATATCCACAGACATTAATTATTCAGGAATAATAAATTTTACCTGTTTCACATGGTCATTCAATCAGCTAATCATACATGAAAACTTATTTGCTCCTTGAATTACTGCTTGCCAAAGAGCACTTTTGGCAGACACACCAACTCAACACTGCCAATTACTTTCTTTCATATACCATATGGAAAAGAAAATCCTGAAATAATGTTTGGAAAAGACGCAATAATGACTTTGTTACAAGATGGGGTGGCTGCATTGTATCATATCCCATTGTGTTGTTAATTGGTTTTCACCAGCATAAAGAAATCCAATCATGCAATGTGCTCCAAATGCAGGATATTCCATACATTTGGTCTCAGATTATCACAGAAATTGACTTTGGATGATAATATACACAGAACTTGTTGCCAGCTTGTATTATTAGGAGTTGTCTCAGTGCTAACATGTCCTCTTCAACGTGAAGAATGAACCAGGAATTCTTTAATTGAGGTACTAACCATGTTAAAATGACACAGGGGAAGGAAGAACAGTAATGAAAAGGACTATAATTAGTATAGAATTTGTAAGAATGGTTGAAACAGCATTCAAGGTTTTTTTACCATTTTTGTTCATCTTGTTTGTATGCTTTCCTCTGTCCATCTGCATCAAATTTCTAGTTTTAGTAAAGTATGTCTGTATTTTAAAATAAAATAAAAGGTTTTATTGAAAGAATACTAAGAATATTATGCCTGCTTCTGTTATTAAATGTCAATTTTCATTTTTCTTCTGTAGTGATGAGACCACAGCACTGTTGGACCAAAGCTGGCTGAGATCTAACTCATTGTGGGGACAGTGGAAGCTCACCTTGTGGGAGCCTTTTTGTGGTTCCCTTATGTGACACACATGAAAATTCCAAAGTTGAAGACACAAGGAGCAGGTAAATGCTCTGAGAAATTAATTATATTCTAGTAGAGTCATTAGGATAGAATGTTCTGTTACTTGAATACAGAGCCCTGGAAATAAAGGGATTTATTCTGATGTGCTGCAAGGCATTTACTCGATATCTAAAGCAGCAAAACAGGAAAAAGAACCTGGTCCTCTGCTCAGAACTAGGAATTCTCAGCTTCCAAGATTTATCCAAACTCTTTCTTAATCAGTAACTTTTTTATTTCACATTTGTGATAATTCAGCATGCAAACCCTTCAGAAAGGAACTGAAGCTACTGAAACAACAGTTATTATTCCCTTCCACTCTTGCCACTTATTTCATTGTAAATGGGCTTTTTGCAGGGAGAGGTTAATTCCTCCCTTGCTCTATAAATGTATGGACTTGGAAAAACAGAACAAACTGGGCATAAACTGTATTTGTGCACACCTTTAATTAACAATATAAATATTTTCAGAATAATATGCTTTTTACAGTGGCCATAAGACACTCTGAAATGAACACTCAGTGGTGGTAATTCATGCCTAGTTGCACTGATGGTGACTTATCCCTCAGCCTCATGGCTAGTAGCAGCACACTAACTATGAATTAATGCTCCACCATACCTTACTGCTTAATTAAAAATGAACCTGTTTATTAAACTGGAGAGATGAAGCTTCACCCCCTATATGCCTGAACGAGTCTTTGAGCAGCACAAAAGTCGCTTTTAACTTTCCTCATTTTAAGTCTCTCACAGTAACTGTTCACACAGAGATTTGTTGACTGTTCTTGAGCACAGTTGCCTCTTTTGTGCTGTGGTAATCCATGTATTTGCAGGATAATGAGTTGTGGGAATGCCTAGATCCTGCACCCCTACCTTTCCTTTAAGCTGTCACCCTGCCATAATAAAACACCTCTCTGCAAATACACCCTAAATGACTATTTCTGAAACAGCAATATAATTTTCTTTCAGTAGTTTCCAACGCAACAATGCTGCCAATGAAAGGACTCACAGAGCCACGACTTTCAAAAGAAACATTTTCCCCACAGAATCAGCTAGGTAATGTTCATTTGAAGCTGGGAGACAAAATCTACACGTGGCAATAATGTTAATGCACTTGCTAAAGAATTATTCTGTCTCCCATGACGTGAGTTGATAACAGAAAATTGTATACTTGAAGTAAAATTAATATTTTTAATGGGTTTCGAAGATAAGTTTAGGTAATTAATAAAGATATGTTACTGCTAGTGGTATTGCTTTGTTATGTTTTAATACTTTTAGAAGTATTATATTGACTATAATTACATTTTGCCAAAGTTGATCCATTGATCCTTTAGATTTTCTTCCACTTACCTTTGAAAAATTATTTTTCCTAATGCATACAAATTTTTCTTAGAATCATAGAATGTTTTAGGCTGGAAGGCACCTCTAGAGGTCATCTGGTCCAACTTCCCTACACAAGCAGGGACATCTCTACCTAGGTCAGGCTGCTCAGAGCCCCATCAAGCCTGACCTTGAAGGACTCCAGGGATGGGGCCTCCACCACCTCTCTGGGCAGCCCATTCCAGTGATCTATCACCCTCATATTAAAGAACTTTTTTCTAATATCCAACCTTGTCCATCTCTGTTTTAAGAAGATATTACCCCTTACAAGTTATGCTTTCTATCCTGTTCTTTTTCTTTATGCTATTTCACTCAGCCTTCTAAACTTTGCTAGAGTACTGTCTACAATTGGGCAAATCAGTCACAGTGCAGAGTAACACCTGTACCCTTCCACTCCTCACAAAGTACTCAATTACCTGCAGGAGATTTTTAATCTTATTTTGCAGCTAGCTAGCTACAAGTAACTCAGTAGCAACTGAACTATAGACAGCAGGGGTGGAGAAAGATGTTGGCCCCAGTGAGGTTATTGCTGAAGTGGAAAGTCAGTTTTCGTTTTAATCTCTGGAACTCACTGCTTCTTCAGGACAAATATAATTCTTCATTTACATCTGCCTTCAGTGAAATAGTTATCCACTTCAGTGAGATTGCAAGATGGCAGATTTATTTCCATCATTATTGCTTCGGTAGGAGACTTATCACGACTTTTATGAAATTATGAGCTCTGTTTGTTCCCTCTCTTTTCATCCTTCTAAATGTCCATTGGAAAATGCCTGTCACTGAATAATGCCTTGAGTACATTATCAAATCTTTTGGTAATGACTCATGCAGACTAGAGGTATCTTTTTTTCATTTACCTAATCAGTATCACACTTTTCAATTTTCCTAGACCATTACTCCTGGCATGTGTCAGGATACTTCTGGGGCCCACAAATTTAGCTAACAATTTAAAAAATGCAAAAACATTAGTTGTGGGCAAATGATTCCTTTCTGCCCAAAATACTCACTACAATTTGTACAGACATTTGATATTATGAATAGTTTTTCTTAATACACATCTTGGCCCTGGTTAATATAGGACTGCTCAGAATAGGCCACTTAGTCATATTTGTGGGTTGGTGGATGACAGAATATGGAAGTAAGTGGATTTGAAAAAAGATGTCTAGAAGGTCATAATACTCCTGATGGCATTTCATATAAAATTTATGTGCAACAAATTGTAATTATGGTTGATGTAGATAGTAACACAGAGAGTGTAGGCTGCCTGATGCTTTCTCTTCTGAAGCTCTTTTCAGCTGCTGATAATTTTGCCAAACTTCAGGCATTTGGAGTGAATTGTGCATGCTGCAACACCTTGATTACAAATTTTGACAAAACCTGATCCACGATCTCCAAAAATGTGTTTACAGGGGAAAATAGAAAATAAATAAATAAACAGATAAAGGATTCTATCTGTTTGTGTAGAAAGAGGGGTATGAATGCCTCTTCCTAAGAGACAGTACGTGTCTTCATTTGAATGAGGTCTTTTGAACAGACAGACCTTTTTTGGATCTGTGTTTGGATCAGGGTGTCAGTAAACAGCTTTTCAACTTACTGCCAGTTCTGTTTATTAAAAAAAAAATAAATCCCACTCCACACCTCCATCACATGCTTCAAATCCAATGATGGAATTGACATATATTCAGGAGAGACCTGTTAAAGATTTGCTGCTAAACTCTGAAGCTGAGTTGCATGATGTTGAGAAAGGACGTGCAGTTTCTATTTGCTGAACCCCTCTGAACCTGCAAAGGAGTAATCCAAGCCCTAGACTTGAACATCTACTGCTTTCTGTGAGGGACTAATGAGCAGAGGCCTGAAAAATGAGACATACCTTTCTTCTTGATTTAATTCCTTTCTTGAAAGCTTCAGGACAGTGAAGAAAGAATTAGGACATAAAAGATAAGAGAACGTGTGGGACAAATGAGAGCATGGTGAATAACAAGTAGGTGGAAAGAGCACCATGTTATGTGAGAGAAGTAGAATGGCTGAATCAGTAGGGAGGAAATCTATATGCTGATAAGGAATTCAGAAATGCATTAGTGTAGGCACAGGAGAAGAGATAATTATTATCCAAGGTGTTCAAGAGAATGACAGAAAAAGGGATTGAGGGGAAACAGGACAGGGAACTTCTTGAGAGAGTCCAGTGCAGAGCCACTAAGATGATGAAGGGAGTGGAACATCTCCCTTATGAGGAAAGGCTGAGGGAGCTGGGGCTCTTTAGCTTGGAAAAAAGGAGACTGAGGGGTGACCTTATTAATGTTTATAAATACATTAAGGGAGAGTGTCAAGAGGATGGAGCCAGGCTCTTTTCGGTGGTGTCTAATGATAGGACAAGGGGCAACAGGTGTAAGCTGGAACAGAGGAGGTTCCACCTAAATATGAGAAGAAACTTCTTCCAGTGAGGGTGACAGACACTGGAACAGGCTGCCCAGGGAGGTTGTGGAGTCTCTTTCTCTAGAGACCTTTAAAGCCCACCTGGACGTGTTCCTGTGCAACGTGGTCTAGGTGATCCTGCTCTGGCGAGGGGACTGGACTAGATCTGTCGAGGTCCCTTCCAATCCCTGACATTCTGTGATTCCGTGATTATATGAAGATAAAACAAAAAAAACAAGGGGCAGAAGTATGTTTTTTTCATTTGACATATCTTTACCTACATCTTCAGCTGATTGCTAAGTCATGAAATCCTACATTAATTTTCTGCCAGAGAAGGTTCCTTGGCAAAATACACTCCTCACTGCTTTGTTCATTCCTTTCTGAGCAGACTTCTACTGTCACCCTTTCCTTATCAGCTCAGTCCACATAAGAGTAAGGATTCCCATACTGATACTGGCCACCATTTCCAAAGAAATGTCATTTTCTGGTATGATTTTTTTGTTTTTAAAGGAAAAGTAAAAACTTTTCCAGGATTCATGTAAATAATTTTAATTTGAACTATATTACACCATAAATAAACTTTTTAGCACTAAATTCTTAGTGGAAACTTTCTCCACTCATGTAGTATTAGCATAGTGTTTTGAAAGACAGAGCAGCCCTCTTCTCAAAGGTCACCTCTCAATTCAAAAGAAACTGGAAAAAAAAGAACCAAAACAAAATAAATCAAAAGAATGGCCATTAAAAAAAAAAGAGATGAAAAGGAAGGAACGTCAGCAGCAGAAGTTAATCTTTTGGCAAGAAAAAGAGAATTAAATACACATTGAAATCTTGAGCTATTTTTTGGAGTGGTTTAAGTGACATTTGGCCTACTGACAATGTTATAGAGCAAGAAGAGTCTCAGTTCCACTTGGTGTAAGCAGCCGTTCCAAAATAGTCTGTGCACACTTTTGGCTTTCAATGATCACACTCACACAGGGGCAACCTCTGTTTTTTAAAAAGTATTTTTTCACATTAATAAGTAATATCTTGCACAGGCCAGTGCTTTAGATTCACAACATACATGGCAAATTAATTAGTGAGTGTGGTGCACTTTGTCTCAAAGCTCATTCTTTTTCTGAAGCAGTGGCAATTTGCTGGAATATTTTTGTTTCCTAGACAGTTGTTCATCAATGTTAGCAGTGGTTAGACTCCAGATACCTAATTATTTTTTAGTTCTTGTTTAGAGCATAGGTTTGCAAAAATGTAAGAGCTGTACTGTTCCCCTGAAAAAGTGAGAAACAGAAAAATAGAGTCTTTTGGCAACAGCTCAGCATTCCTCCAGCAGTGGAAACAATCGTGTTGCAGTTAACAATCCTAGAAGATATTTCAAGTTTGGCATCAGTGCCCAGGCACTCAGCCAATCACTCTGTAGCCTGAAGGTATAAACAGGCAGACTATAGAAGGGATTTACAGGAGTACTTGAACTTCAGTACAGCAGGTGACAATAGAAACATGGATGTATTGGGCAAATAGAAAGCTGCTGCTAATAATCTGTCTCAAGGAAAGGATATTACAGATCAGTGGTTCATTTTACTTTCCCATTTTTTCTGTAATTGCTACATATCAGCAGTGAAAAAAAGAAATGGTGCATTCTTAGATAGTCCTTTACTGCACGGTTCATAGAGAGGATTTCTTGTAGCATTTGGAAGAGCAGTTCCTTCACACAATGTAAAAGATGAATGATAAACTGTGATGATAATGAAAATAATGTTCTTTAATGATTTTGAAGTCGAGTAGCTAATAAGAAAAGTGACTGTAATTCATTACTATTTTCATGTCTATCAAAAAAATACCTGAAGCAAGAGAATCTTATAACCTTGTGTATCCACTTTTGTTTCACCAACAGAATTTGCCTTGTGGATAATTCTGTAAAAGACACTAATGAGCCTTTTGCTACACAGGTTTTCCTAGTAGATTTAAAAAAAAAAAAAAATAAAAAAAAAAGAGGTACAAGTTTGTTTACAGATGAAAAGCATTGTGGTTTTTTTTTATTATTTCTCCTTGAATATTGTTATCTATGCTGTGAGTCTCAGACATGCAGAAGGGGCAGTGCAGCTATTGTGCTGAAAACATTCTAAATGCAAATTTCTAGTGATGTGTTAGATTTGTTCATGGGAAGAAGACTCATATGGGGTATCCTGTAGCTGGTACTCCTCTTATTGAGGGCTTCTATACAGGTGTCTTATTTTACAGGGAAGACCAATCTGAAGCTTCACCGTCCATGTTTATACTATGATATTGTGCTTGGTTGACCTTGGCTGGTTACCAGCTGCCCACCCATCCACTCTCTTACTCCCCCTCCTCAACTAACAGGGGGCAAAAATGCTCAGAGGCTGAGATAAAGAAAGGGAAAACACTTATCTATTACCATCAGGGGAGAAAGAGACTTGATTTGGGAAAAATTAATTCAATTTATCATCAATTAAAATAAATTTGTATGATGAGATATGGACAAAACGAAACACCACCTTCTCCCCACCTCACCTCCTTTTCTCCCAGGCTCTGCTTTGACTTTTAACTCCTCATTTATTCCCAACTCCTCTACATCCTTCTACACAAATCAGCACAGGGTGATGGGGAGTAAGGGTTGTGGTCAGTCCATAACACCTTCTCCCCTGCTCCAGCATGGGTCCTTCCCAGGACAAACCTGCACCAGTGCGTGCTCTCCACAGGCTGTAGTTTCCTTCAGGAGATATCCACCTGTTTTGGGGTGGTCTTCTCCATAGGCTGCAGGGGAATCTTGGCTCTGGTGCCTGGAGCACCTCCATCCCCTCCTTCTTCTATCACCTAGGTGTCTGCAGGGCTGTTTCTCCTGCATTTTTTCACTCTCTCTCCTGCATGGCATTTTTTTACCCTATCTGACATTCTGAGAGCTGCCACCAGCTTGGCAGAGGGGCTCAGCTGTGCCTTGCAGTGGGTCTACTGGGAGGTGACCCTGTAGCTCCCACTGCCAGCACTTGCACCCAACAAAGACATTTTGTGTAGCATTTTAAAAATAACAAAATTCTGAACATTTACTTAATATACTACTGAACATTTACTTAATATACTATTGAGAAATGCTGCGAGTAACTGATACACAGCATATGTGAGAAAGGGCATCTTGTTATAGCTTTATATAGAAACACTAAGGAAAGAACAAAAGAGTAAAAGTCTATTACATTTAAAATTGGTAAGGATTTAAAATATTTAAATCGGGTAGTTTAAGATGATAATTTATCCTCAGCAGGAAATAGCTTGATACATTAATTTAAAACCAAGAAAGAGGATGTAGAATATCAGGGCAGAATTTCCTCTGAAAAAGCTGGGTTTGCTCATTTCATCTTAGCACAGTGGCACTAGGGAAAATGATTTTATTTTTTTTTCCATGAAAGTTTTGTCAACGATTTGGATGGGATATGAATTAATTGAAAAATCCAAAGAATGAGAAACTATTGGAGGTCCCATGAAATGAGCAAGTGCCATCAGGTTATCAGTAACATCAAGATGGAAATTAATATAAGCTCTTATTTGCTATGAACTAAACTTTTGAGACCCTACCTAGTCTGCATATAAGAAGAACCAAAGTGGAACATGCAGAGCCCAGAAGTAGATGAGCACTAAGAGTATTCAAATACTAGCAAAAAAATATTGCATCTTTTAAATATTGGGTTTTTTCTAGCATTTTGAACAGTCAGCAAACGAATCTTGTCACTAACCTATACTTAGTCTCTAGTAATGGTTTTAAGCTAGGAAAGGATAGATTTAGATTGGATATTAGAAAAAAGTTCTTTAATCTGAGGGTGATAGATCAGAGGAATGGGCTGCCCAGAGAGGTGGTGGAGGCTCCATCCCTGGAGTCATTCAAGGTCAGGCTTGATGGGGCTCTGAGCAGCCTGCCCTAGGTAGAGATGTCCCTGCTTGTGTAGGGAGGTTGGACCAGATGACCTCTAGAGGTCCCTTCCAGCCTGAAACATTCTATGATTCTTTGAAAAACTTCATTTTGTTACTCCAACGTCCTGTTTCTGTCTGTATATTTATCTTGCTCTCATGCACGACATGGTAATCATAAACTACAATTTCTACTTGAAATTGTCAGCATGTTTGTTGTTTTTTCTTGAAGAAACTTCCTAAGGCACTACCACTGAGGAATGTTCATGCTTTCCCCAAAAGAAGTGCTATCTTCTATTAGCTTCTCATCACAATTAATTTACAAGTTACTCATTCTGATTATTTAAAGGTGTCCGTCACTCCTCTTTAGACCTTAGCTGAGCATTATTTTCAGTTCAAGATACTATTTTTATTCAATCAGTGCTTTTTAGGTCTATTAAATTTGTGTTCATTTGATTTTATCATGATACATTTATTTAAGTTTATTCATATATGATGTAGTTTTCATTTATTTCACTTTATCTTTCATTCAGGAAAACATGCCTGCTTCTGGAGCACTTCAATGCATTCTTAGCATTAAACTCATGTTAAAGTTCCACAGAGTGCAAAGAATGTCCTGATTACAGAGATTTAGAGTTTGTACTTTTACAATATTATCCAATAACCACTGAAAGCTGTGCCAAGAGTTGAATAAGAATAGAGAAAAGGAAGAAAAATGCCCCTGGTACATTTGTTTTCATTAAATAAAATTAAAAGGAAACTAAAAAACTTTCTCAAGTAGCAAAGTTAAGTATTCTCTAAGTAAATCTAAGATTATTTTTATATTGACATAATCATCAATACAATTTAATTCCATTTTTACAGAGGAAAGACTATGGGCTGTAAAAGCAGCTGAGGTAACCTATGTGCTATGTACATGGTTTTCTTTCCTTCTCATGTCATAAATAGATCCTGTACCATTGATGTCCAGTAGACTTCAGGAGAAATCCAAATGAATACCCTATATTTGAACAATTGTAGAACTACTTGATCACATGGACATCAGGGAAAAGTGTGGTCCCTGGATGATTTATGTATAGCAAGCCTCCAGATTTATTATCTTCAGATATTCTGTGATGGAGCTAAAGATATTTATGACAGGGCAATTCAATAGGTAGCTTAATGCAAAGTATTCATGTTAAGACAGTTTTTTGGAGTGCATCCATCTCTTACAGCTCTTAACACTCATATTTCTGCAAAATCCCAACCTGAAACCTTTCCTTTCTTACTCCTGCCTGCCTTCTTGCTCCTCTTGCTGTCTCTCCTATGGTGCTAGGGTCCTCAAACATGACATTGCATATTTTAATCTTCTTTATTACAGAAAGAGTACAAAGCCTTCCCACCAAATAGTCATTGACCATTTTCCACAGAGAACCAGCCAAAAGAACATTTTGAAAACATCACTTATGAAGTTAGGCATAGAGAGTTGCCTGCAATTGGAAACCATCTTTCATATTTCTGTCCAGTTAAAGTGTGTATATTTTAGGCTGTTAATGTGTTACAAGTACTGAACATCACTATTACTTGTATCATCCCAATGCTTATTCCTTTTTATGTTAACCTCCACTATTGGCTTTTCTTATTTAACAGTACTAATATGGGATCATACTCCCAGAAGTTTTACACCTTAACGTTGAAAACAAGTCCTTTTAAAAAGAAAAAAATATTGCTCTAATCTTCATTTTTAATATTCAGAACATCAATAGTATTTTTCAAATTTAGAATATTCTATTAATAGATCTATCTAGTAGATCTGTATGGATCTATTGTCCACACAGTTAATAATAAATGTGTTATTTTTAAACTGCAAGTTGCTTGCTTCATTTTACATTTCAATAGACTTAATTTTAAAGTAGGAAAAATAGGTCCTAAGTTCAGAACTTCAAGCTTTATCCTGATGCTTCTGCCACTATTGTAAGTGTTACTGGCTGAGGTCCCAGCGTGTTTTAACACCTAAGGAAATTTCTGGAATGAAAACGTGTTAAGAAGCACCTTGATTAGGTGTCAGACCTTTGTTTTTCCCTCCACATGAATAAAAGCAAATTTTTCCCTTAATCCTGTAAATTGTGTGAAACCAACTGCCACCAAAATGTGGGGTCACAGTTTATTTCACAGCACTAAATGGCAAGTGCTTGTGCACAGGACAACAACTCACAGCAATTCCCTTCTACTGCAGCTGACACCTGAGAACTTGTGAGTGCAAGGTGAGAGCCTGCGAATGGGGGGCACAGATTTCTGGTGAAGTCTTGAATATCTTCTTTATTCCCCTTGAATTTCAAGTACTGTTGTTACACATGTCCTTGTAGCACGAGATTTTAAGGTAAAGTGTGCCTCAAGTTTCATATATATATATAAAAAAGACATTTTTACAAATAGTTTCAGTTTGTGGTTGGGGTTTTTTGGGTTGTTTGGGGGTGATTTGGTTTTTTTTTAATGTATATAGAGCATCCATACATTGCACACTGTGTTGTAGAAATACATAAAATATTCCTGTGCAACTTGGTCTAGGTGATCCTGCTCCGGGGGGGGGATTGGACTATGATCTTTCGAGGTCCCTTCCAATCCCTGACATTCTGTGATTCTGTGAAAATATGACTATGAGGAGTAATAGAAAATGTCTGACTCCTGCTATGAGTAGTTTCAGTAAAAAATTATCAGAACATGAGAGGATGAAAACTTTGAATATTAACAGAAGGCTGTCTAGGTAAAAAGAAGGTGGGCTTTTGTTTTAATTGTAGAAGAATTAAAAAACCAAAAACCAACCCCAAAAAAGCAACCTTAACAAAGGAAACTAAGAAAAATCTGTATTATATGACATATAATAATGTAACATGCAAAAATATTTATAGAAAAAGGGACTTTTAAGTAATGTAAATCTATTATCTTGAATATTATCACAATGAGCTGTATTAGAGTATTTACATTTTCTGAATACAATTTTTTACAAATGTTTTAACTTCTGAAGTTTCTATACTAAAACTTCTGAAGGTTTTATATAGATTATAGGCATTATTTTATATTTTTGGTTTATTTTGCCATGAAGACTAGAAATCTAGAAGCCCAGGATTAGAAATTTATGTGAAAATCTATAAATGTTGCTGAAATGCATGCATGTTTGTTCTTATAATTATGTTGGTCAAGGAACAAAAATTATATTCTTGTGTTGGTTTTTTCCTTAAAATTCATTAGTTTTGACAAGTACAGCAAATTACTTTTGGTAAGAGAAGAATAATGACCTGTCCAGATGCCTGTGAACATAAATTATTTTTAGACTCAATATGTCAAGTCTGAAGAATATAGTTTTAACACACGTTTTGTCTCCTGCAATGCAAATGATACAGTTTTTCTGCTTTAAGATGTCTGTGTCAAAAAATAAGTAGATACAGTTTTTGCTTTTAAATATATTTTCCTATTTTTCTTTCTATTTAATACATATTTAATATCCAAGTGGAGACCAATGACAAGTGGTGTGACAAAGGGACTGGTACTGGGACAAGTATTATTTAATATCTTTGCTGGTGACATGGACAGTGGCATTGAGTGCTCCCTCAACAATTCTGTGGACAACACCAAGCTGTGTGGTGTGGTCGACACAATAGATGGAAGGGATCCATCCAGAGGGACCTTGACAGTCGTGAGAGGTGGGCCCATGCCAACCTCATGAAGTTCAACAAGGCCAAGTGCAAGGTCCTGCATTTGGGTCAGAGAAATCCCAAGTACTTACACAGGTTGGGCAAGGAGTGGATTGAGAGCAGCTCCAAGGAGAAAGACTTGGGGGTGCTGGTTGATTAAAAGCTCAACAATGTGCGAGTGCGGCCAAGGAAGCCAACCATATCCTAGGCTGCATCAAAAGAAGTGTGACCAGAAGGTTGAGGGAGGTGATTCTCCTCTGCTCCACTCTCATGAGACCTCACCTGGAGAACTGTGTCCAGCTCTGGAGACCCCAGTACAAGAGGGACATGGACCTGTTGGAGCAGGTCCAGAGGAGGGCTACAAAGGTGATCAGAGGGATGGAACATCTCTCCTACATGGACAAGCTAAAAGAGTTGGGGTTGTTCAGCCTGGAGAAGAGAAGACTCCTGGGAGACCTTACTGCGGCCTTCCAGTATCTGAGGGGGGCCTACAAGAAAGCTGGGGAGGGACTTTTTACAAGGGATTGTAGAGATAGGACAAGGGATAATGGCTTTAAACTGGGGTAGAGATTTAGATTAGACGTAAGGAGGAAGTTCTTCACTCTGAGGATGGTGAGACACTGGAACGGGTCACTAGGGGAAGTTGTGGATGCTCCATCTCTGGATGTGTTCAAGGCCAGGCTGGATGGGGCTTTGAGCAACCTGGGCTAGTCGGAGGAGCCCCTGCCCATGGCAGGGAGGTTGGAACTGGATGATCTTTAAGGTCCATTCTAACCCAAATCATTCTATGATTCTATGAATAAACACACAAACAAGTCTTGCAAAAACAGTGTTAGAACCTCACAGCTATCAGACACCAAAAGGAAAATTAGTATGATGAAAATATGTCTAAAGCTAGATCTCACTATCTAAGAATGATGTAAAGTCTTCTGGTAGTAGTGAAATAATCACCAAATGGTGGCAATCTTATTTTAAAGTATGGAGAGGTAGGTAAATTCACCATTATTTTGTAGAAATTGTTTTATTTCTTTCTTTAGTAAAGATATCAAGTCAACAATTCTATTCCGTTTGTTGTCGGGGCAACAGGAGTAACCAGTTGATATCTGCAAGAGAAAATGCTTTATGTGTGAAGTTTTTATCAGCCAACACAGCTGAGTGATATTGAGATTACAGCACTACAAGCCTTGACAGGTCAGTGAACCTGTGCATTAATAATACAGGAGCAGTTCAGTGGGGAAATGTTGCTTTGTATGAAATATGAAGGCATTGCTTGTTCTTCAGAGGAGCACCCAGATTTACTTGCATGCGGACAGATAATGAAGTTATAAGAAAGCTGAGATCAAATTAAAAACACAAGATGAAAAAGCTCAATAGTATTTTGTATTTAGTAAATACATTTTGCTGCTGTCTTGTACTCAGAAGTCTCAAGGTCTTAAACATTGGTTATGATAAATGTGAGAACATTAATTTTTCAAGGTAATGTATTTCATTTATCTGAAATGTATTTTTTTTTTTTTTTAACCAAACAAAAGAGATCAGATCATTTGAGGTGACCTAATGACTATGGAAAAAAAGGGGGTTTTATTAAACAGGCAATCATAAATTAAAATCTATTTGATGGTAAACTTCAATAAATAAAATATATCCTTCTCCAGAGATTGCTGTGATCCTCCTGCATATATGGACTTTGCAATCAATCCATAAAATAATTTTACTGACAGACATATTTTTATTTTTTTCTCTAATGATAATTTATTTATGGTCTTGATTTGCCAGCATATGAATGTCATGAAATTGACACTCAACTGTGATCATATTTGGTGAGTTCCTTGTTTTAACTCTATGGTTGTGGGTCCATAAGTTTATAACTGACTGCACAGGGTGAAGACCTATGAAAACCAATAAGTATAAAAGTTATGTTATTATGCAATCATTATTTTTTGCAGCCATGAGGTTAGCCACACACACAAAAAATTAACTTATATGTGTATTTATAGAAATACATATGTATATATAAAAACATATGCATATTTTTCATATGTATGCATGCTACATGAAAAAGATTTGGAGTCTTTGTTCTTTTGAGGTATTAAAAACATTAAAAATTAAAAGTGGGATTCTAAAGTGAGTTTTCACATAAGTAAAATTATGCTTTCTTCATGATCCTTCTTAAATACTGTTCTCAAAAACCCCAACAAGAGGTTTTTGTAGTGAAACAGAATATAAGTGTATCTTTGGATGAATAAATATTATTAAAAGCAATCAGCTGGAACTTAGGAGGCTTGGAGAAGGATAGATAAGTTTGTGTCATTTTGGTACACAGAAATAGAGAAACTCAAACTGCATTTTAAGAGAGAAACTATCAATGTTCTTATCTATAATATTTTATCCTTAATCCCTTGAATTTGCCAAAAGTAGCAAGTAAGTCTTATAACAGCTGGGAATGGAATATTTGGTGCCAATTTGATAAGAACATTTTCTTCAGGGGGGTGACTTTCAAAATGCTTCTCAGTTGAATTATCTGGAACAGTTTCAGACAGAGTGCACAAGAGATGGCTAAAGACAGCTAGAGGTTCTTTATAATTTAGAAAATTCTAATTTTTCAGTCAAATGCTTTGTGTTACTGGGCAGAGTAGTAACACTGATGAAATAATATTCAGATGTAAATCACCTTGAACAGATATGACTAGACTAACTACATAAAGACCCAAGATACAGCTTATTTTTTAACATCTTTCTCTATTTTTTCAGCTCAAGGACCTTTAGAAGTTTAAACAACGGACTTGCATTTATAATGAACTGCAGTGTTTTGTTATTGAATTCAGTGTACTGAACCCTTGAAAAACAGTCCATTGCCAAGTAGTGCTTAAGTAAGGATTGTATCTATTTACTGAAAAGCTTTTTCATATTCTTTATTTAACATTGTACCTGCAGACTGTGATTGTAATTCTGCAATGCTGAGCTGCATAAAATCCGAATTTTGAAATGTTTATGAATTGCTTAATTTTTTTTCTTTTTCACTGCTTATGCTCCCTGTGAACCTTCCTAAATACAAATGTCCTTTTACTAAATCCTACGAGAAACTAAGACATAGAAAAAAAATTAATTACATCATTTGAACTTTAAAAGTTCTACAGTAAGTTGCATATTTATTCACAGCTAGTAAAATATCCAATATCAGTTAGAAATTGATATCACACTTTTATTTAAAGTGCAATTATAAAGCACTGAAAGCTTGCAATACTTTTCAGCAAAGACCTGACTTTCCTTTCCTCCTTTCCTTTCCTTTCCTTTCCTTTCCTTTCCTTTCCTTTCCTTTCCTTTCCTTTCCTTTCCTTTCCTTTCCTTTCCTTTCCTTTCCTTTCCTTTCCTTTCCTTTCCTTTCCTTTCCTTTCCTTTCCTTTCCTTTCCTTTCCTTTCCTTTCCTTTCCTTTCCTTTCCTTTCCTTTCCTTTCCTTTCCTTTCCTTTCCTTTCCTTTCCTTTCCTTTCCTTTCCTTTCCTTTCCTTTCCTTTCCTTTCCTTTCCTTTCCTTTCCTTTCCTTTCCTTTCCTTTCCTTTCCTTTCCTTTCCCTTTCCCTTTCCCCTTCCCTTCCCTTCCCTTCCCTCTTTTTCCCTCTCCTCTCCCCTCCACTTCCCTGCTCCACTTCCCTTCCCTTCTTTCATTTTGCTTCCTGTGACTTTATTTCATACAGTTGATATTTTCATATTTTGTGGTAAGAGTTTGAGTTTCAGAAATATATTAAAAGGATTATAGTGTGTTGTTTCCCTTCAATAGTTACATATAGTTATAGTGTGNNNNCATATAGTTATAGTGTGAAGCAACTATTTCAATATACTTACTTCCAAAGTAAACAATCACTGAAATAACAGAAATTATGTGTAGAAATATTCTAAACGTGTTCCTAAAACATAGACTAGAATGTACATTGAGTAGTTAAGTGCAGACACTCTATATCCCATTAGCACTCTGCGAGCCATTCAGTGATTTTGCTATTAATACCCTTAAGAAGAAAATGACTGACTATGAAACCCTTGGCTCTGCAGCTGATCAGTTTTGCTTTTACTGTGAACTGATGTCAACCAGTTGCAAGAAAGCAAAGGACAACACAAAGCCCAGATGCCAAACAATTTGCACTCCCTGTAGTGAGGCAATTATTCCCTTGGAGGCTCTTACCATCCTTATAGCATGAATTCTGCACGAGCTTCAAGTGTACTTACAGCTTTCCACTGCATTACTGGCACTGTAGTTAACACTATTGATACAAATTACAGAGGAAGACAGCTGAAAAAAGTCTGTACCAGACATGGAAATTAATAAAACTCCCTGCTAATGTCAAATTCCTGTTTCTGAGAAAAGTTGCAATTTCACAAATGCAAATATGTGCCTACAGAGAGGGAAGGAGTTATATATATATAAAAGAGCAAATTATTTCGTATTAAAATAACCAACATTTGGGGAAATGTCTTACTCAAGAAGTACAAAATGATACTTGAAGATCACAATGTTAAACAGGGAAATATAATCCTCTAGAAGGGAATAATGTAATTCTGGATTTGTCAAACATATTTCAGAAGGCAGAAGATCACTGTAGTGTCATTGCTTTCTCTTGCTGAAAAGTTATCAATGTGGCACCTTAGCAATTGCAGTTTTATACCTTTGTGGTTAAGAGTACAAATTTAGGAAATTTTTCACATCTCTGCTCTGAATGTGATATCCACTTAGTCACAGAGACACATTCCTGGGAGATGACTATGAATAGATCACATCAAACATAGCAAAATATACTGAGCTTACTACTTACCATGACAGAAAAATACAAGAATTTTGCTAAGTGTGCTTAGGTTATGAAAGTCACAATCAAATAAAACTTTTTTTAATAATTTCATTCTTCCTTTACATTTTAAAGAGTGAAAACTATGTGATTTAATATGATTTATTTAGCTGTATACTAGTCTGTATTCCTGTATGCTGGATTTTATATAAGCTTTTTCTTGCATTTTTGTTTGAATCCAGTACAGATTATATTGTATACTGGTTCAGAAAGGACACTTAATTTGTGTGTGATAGCTAATCATTGTACATGTAAATGTGTGCTTAGACCATCCATATTTTTTTTCAACTACACTCATGTAACATATACACACACATAACTGCAATGACTTCAGTGACAGAAATGTAACAGAAACAAGATTTCACTTTCTGTATGACAAGATTCAGTCTTGTCATTAAATATTTGCAGACTAGGTAGACACAACTTTAAACAATGCCTGGCTGAATATTAGACTATATTTCTTCATTTTTCCAACTTGTCTTGTGTGTACCTCAACTTTAACTTAAGCTTTGCCTCACTTAAGTGCCTGGATGCAGATGTAATATCATGGATGTTGAATTTCACCCCAACAGCCCATTCTCATAGAATGGTTTGGGTTGGAAGGGACCTCCAAAGGCCATCCTTCTCCATAAGATGGACCTGAGTTCTAACTCAAGGCAATGGAGGTTGCTAAATCCTTTACAGCCATGAACATGCTGTCTGTACAGTGACTGATAGAGTAATTACTTCAGGATCCCAATATTTAGTCCCTTGAAAGTAGAAACATTAAGACTATGAAGTGAAATTCATGACCCTCATAACATCTGTATGCTGATTTTTTTTTTTT
>VYZX01013794.1:0-12674 GCA_013401335.1 Brachypteracias leptosomus
AGTATTGTGTGGACAGCTCAGCTGATCCTGAATGCCTTTTCGCGAATCCTCAGAGGCTGATCCATTGGGCAGGTTGTTCTCCAGAGAACAGAGACCTTTAGTGGATGCCATGTCAATGAGGCAAGTATTTACAATACAAAGAAATGCCATAACAGACATAATCAAGTATTATAGACCACCGCCTTTGTTACGAAACTTTCTACGAAGAAGTACCAAGCACTAGTGTTACAAAAATCATGTGGAAATGCCAGATATTCATGGCTGAGTGGATCATGAAAAATGAAAAACACTGTTTACTTAGTGGGTGCTTCTTTCAAGATGATTTCAGTCTTGAGAGAAACAGCACAGAGAAAGCCTCAACGGTAACTGCCCACATTAAAGCTCTTTTGTGGCAAGCACTGGGTTTCATTTTCCAGTGATGACACATTGGTATTTTACTCTGCACCAAATGGATCCCAAACATATTGAGCAGTTCTCTAGAGCGTGTCCTGAATATTTGAGCATGTCAAAGCATTCATAAATACATCCACAAAATTAGCAACTTTACAAGGTTTCTTTCCTGGTGACATGACAATTAAAATTCATCCAGAAAATCACTGGCAGAGTTAGAAACAGACATTGATCTGACACTGAATCCAGTGCTCTCCTATTTCCACTGTCATTTATATCAAGTTGTTTTTATGCAATGTAGACAAATCTCAACTCCCTGGTACCAGCAGGTGCTTGGCATCCCTGAGTGGCCAACCATTACATGAACTTTGCCACTACCTACACACATGTCCCTATGATAAATTGCCAGGGCTGGTACTCATGAAGTCTTCTAACACGCAAACTAAAATTACACCTCCTCCTTGGACAGATACATCAAGAAATACACTGTGTGCTATGGATNNNAAATACACTGTGTGCTATGGATGTCACACGACAAACATGGGTACTATTGAGATGACATCAATTCATTGGCAACACGACTTCCTTCTCAAACGTGTGTCTTCAGAACTGCAGACAGCTGACCTTACTGCTTTGTGCTTGTTTAGAACAGAATGAGAACAAGCCACATACCTGATGCTGCAGTGTGAGTTTTAAATCTTTCTTGGGCAAGGAACCATGATACCATTCACTGAGCTCCTCTCTATGTCAATAAAAACAGTGTCCAAACACAGATGAAGAATATGAAATGAGGTTACTGTAATATAAATTCCTGTTCCAGCTTGTTCACTGTATTATGTCCAGATACTCCATGCTCAAGTTTATATTTGGGTCACAAAGAATTGTTTTCTTGCACAAGCCACAATAAGGTTAGTATGGCTCCTCCTCTCAAAATCCTACACGCATCATTGTAGTACATCACAGAGCTGAAAGACAGGTTATTTTACCTGGTGTGAAGGGTCAGCAACCCTACAGTTCAAAAAATATAAATCATACAGTTCAATTAATTACAAGAAACTAAGATCTTTGAAGAAAAAGTACAGCATGTTATTTGTCATACTGAGTAAGTCCCTGTAGCTACTTTTTGCATGTTTCCCATTAAAAAAACAATGGAAAATGGGATCCTGATTACAAATATCTGGGGATTGTTTGGTGAATTTTTTTTTTTTTTTTTCTTTTTTTTTTAATGCTAGTTCACTGAAACTTTAACTTTTAACATGACTGCTGACAAAAGTGTGCTGGATAAAGATTCTTTTCTTCTGGATGAAGCCCTCTCACATACTTCAGAACAACAGCTTTGCTGTTAAAATGTTCATCTGAGATGTGCAGGTTTCAGACTCATGTCCATGCTCTTTTTAAAGCAAAGTGCATGACCCTGACTCTCCACATGAATATTCTGGCTACTATAAACAAGGTGGGGTTTTTATTTGCTTGGAGGGTGGAAGATGGTTATCACTTGTGCTTCAGTTCCCACAAGTGCTACTCTTCCCCGTTCAGATACTTTAAAAAAAGACTTATCTCTAGTATTAATGCTGAATACAATACAATCCTGTAACACCTTGCACACTACACTGTCAAAGGTCCTTAAAGAAATACACATATTAGGTTTTTCAGTCTCTCTTTCAGTGAGATCAACAGACATGGGGAAAATGGGATGCAGACAATTACACAGTTCCTAGTTACACAGGCAAACTGTAGAACAGCCAAGAATTAATCCACACTGAATTTGTACAGCACTCTTATCCAAATCACTGTTCTCCCTTTTTCCTGACTGACTGACTGACTGACTGACTTTTCTTCACTTCAAGGAGAAGTTCAGCTTTCAAAGAAACATTTACCTATTCATTAACACACTGTCCATCCTATTGGCTAAGTCTCAGTTCAGAGTAGCCAAAGTTGCATTAAATAAAAAGCACTTTTATTAAAAGACACAAAATGTGTTTGAACTGCTGTGGGATGAAATACTAATTTAGAAGTGGAACTAAAATACTTCTAAGCTTTTCAGACAGTTCACACCTCCAAAAAGCCAACCATGTCCCAGGAGATGCTTATTTTGAAACAGGACAGACCATAGGACAGAGCCATTCACTAGACAGATGTGGCCACTGTTCCATTTCTCAGGCTTCATGACTAGCATTTACACAAATATTCTCAGGGTTTGGGTGAGCGAGCTATATCCAAGTTTTTTAAGTAGTATTTATCCAGAGTGAGAAAAACAAACATTACTTCTTTCCCTGGAATTAAGCTATTGATGTGCAGATAATAATCCTTCTGCCACAAAATCAGTCTACTGTATAACTTACTAAAAGGGAATATTCATTAATTACCAGCTGGAGCATGCAACTGAGGAGTTCTAATTGCCTCTCATAAAGGTCAGGTATAGCCATACATGCTTTCAGTTCATTTTACCTAGCAGACCATAGTGGGGGGAGGTTCTTGTTTGATCTTTTTTTTTTTCTTCTTCATTTAGCATTATTTCTGTCCTGCTGTCAGTAATCTGACAGACATAATAATGACCGCTGATGCTGGCTACTAATCAGCCTTTCAAAGGAATAATCAGAGGCTTCATATTATTATTTGTATCACAAAATGCTTTACGTTTCCAAACTGTGGAGCTCACTGCCACAAAATATCATAAAGTCTAAAAGCATGAAAGTGAAAAAGGGGAACATTTATGAAGGATGAGGATTCCTTCTTAGAAAACTTTTCATAATATTGAGAGAAGCTTCAACGCTGCAGAAATTCATCAGCCTTTAAATGAATATGGACTATTGGTCATTTTTGAAAGATGGTTTGCCCTACCACAGGTTGAAAAACTTTCCCCCAATGAAGTTAAATATATGCTTTGTTTTGAACTGCTTATTTCATCCATCACTTTTTTTGCTTCCCAGGCACCTATAGATATAGCAACTCTAGAATTTGTAGATCGTATATATATATGCTGTGTCACTTCCAACCTCATCTAACACTCAAAATCACTTCAAATTAATTACTTCTAATTAGTACCAGTCTAATGGAGATGAAGGCCATGCTTTTGTTTCTTATCTTCCAGAAAACATGCCAGACCCACTGCATAAACACACAGAGAGCCAGGATAGCTACCTAGGACAAGTCCTTCTGGGAGCACACATAGAATTTGTTTATGTCAAACTCTTAAAAGGTTTCTCTTCACTGCTCACAACATGTCTACTGTCTTTTTTTCCAGTGACACTGCTGCTTGCTCCAGTTCACTTCTGCTCCGGGTCCTTTACTAAGAGTGATGACAGCTGGATAGCCAGAGCAGCCATGTATTTTCTATTTGTCTCCCTCATTTAACCCCAGTCACTCCTGAAAAAACAGTAAAGCTCAGAGCTGTTGGACAGGTGAACAAAGGGAATAAATACAGACTGAGAGACACATGGCCTTTAAGTTGCTAATCCAGTATCTTAGCATATAATTTATTTTCTTTGCCTATCTCTCTGCTTTCTAGGCCAGGCTGAATGGGGGTCTGAGCAATCTGATCTAGTTAAAGACATCCCTGCTCATTGCAGGGGTGTTGGACTGGATGACCTCGGAAAGTCCCTTTCAACCTAAATAATTTTATGATTCTACAAACTCTGGTGAAACTGTTTCCTTTCTCCCAACCTTCCGTTATCTCACCTATTACATCCGCAAAATGTTTGGGGTGCCAGGTGCCTTTCAATAGATGATGGAATATCATGGAAGATTGATTTTCTCCTTAATTCAGGTGTGTAGCTGAAACTATCACATCTGACTGCAATGAAAACTAAACAATTCTCCAGAATAATAGAAGTTTCTTTCTCTTCATGGTTGTCACTAAATCAAGGTAACAATTCTTTACTGTGCCTGTTTCTAAACTTCTCACTGAAAAGACAGGGAATTCAGCAACTCTTCCTGCTAAGTATTCACTGGCTTTTGAAAGGTTGGTGAGCATTCAGTGAAATTCAGAGAAGAGTGAGCCCTGATGTGTGCCGAATCTGCATTATACACAGTACATACTATTGTTATTGCATCCCATAGGTAGGACTGACTCATACTTCAATTGTGGAGAACCAAGAACTTTTACAAGAGGACAATCAAGGACAAAAAATAATCTAGTAGCAGAAACTAAATCACACAAACAGCATTTAGATGTACTTCCCATACAGCAGAATTGGATTGCTCACCATTTTATTTGTTCTTAAGTACGTGTTGTGGTTTAAGGTTTGGGGAAGGGGAGGGGCAGGTGGAGCGGCTATTTCACTCCCCTTCCTGCCACACTCTATAAAAGGACACAGGAGTTCTGCTCGCCCCTTCCTCGCTGGGATTGCTGCTGGCTCCGGACGGCTCTGTGGCTGCTACAACTCCACGTGTTTCAGGAGGAATCCAGCAACATTGGAGGATCGGTGTTGTATATATTTGTATATATACCTCCCATTAATACCTCTGTATATTTCCTTTCCTTTGATATCTCTTTTGTTACTCCCTGTTAAAAGTTGTGATCTTAATTTTCCAACTTTGTGTGAGGCCTTTCTTCCTCCCCTGGGAGGGAAGAGGGGAGGGGGAAGAGGGGTGAAACAAATTCTGCTCCATGGGGATTGCCCTGAGCCTTAAATGGAGACAGTACAGCAAATTACACCATTGTAGTAGGATGACAGCTGGATAAATGTTTTCTTTTTTTTTTGCATCTCTTTTTTTTTTTTCCATGGTAGGGTCAAATCTGCTCTCACTAAGCTCTCACAAACTCCCACATGGGTGGCAAGCCAAATGTGAAACACAGCATTAGGCAGGATGATGACAATTTTTCCAACTATCACTGTATAAACTCAGGACTATTTTGGGCCTCATTTTTGAGAAGTGTTGAGTGCTAACTTCAACTAGACCACTAGTAGCACACCTGAAAAATGCAGAATTGCAAGACTGACACCCAGCTTCTACATATTCAGAATATCTATAGCATATACCACAGCAAGCTTATGGTGTTTGTCTTTAGCAGTCTGAACAAAAGAGTTGGGAAAGCATTTTCTAAGCAACAGCTAACGTTTTCTGTCGGAGAAAGAGAGGGAGAGGGAGGAAGAAACTAAAAATATTCCATGCTGTTCCCATGGGTGGTCGGGGAAGAGAAAACACTTTGATTACACATAAATAATTACATAATTTCAAGGCCCTGACCAAAAATAACTTCTTATACCAGGATAAATAAATGAGTCTGTAACTGTTAGCATTGAGGCATGGAAAATATAAACCAAGTAAAATGAATGATTTTGAAAAACTCATCTCCTTTTATGTCTGCTATAATGTGGTCAATTAGATACCAAGATTCCAAGCTGTAATAATGGTGTATCAGCTGAATTGTGCCTGTATTTTTGCCACCTTGACACCAAATTATCCTTTAAACCACTATAAAAGTCACTCCAATAAAAAAAAAAAAGAAAAAAGAAAGGCAAGGAGGCTCTCACATCATTAAGCTGACTATATTGGTTCTCTAAGTAACCACTTCTAACTAATTACTTGCTATAGAAGGAAAAATATCAAGGGAAAAAAAACACAGTTACAAGAACTTAATGATAAACCAAGCAAAATGGTCAATATTTCTTCTCAGATATATTGACCTACACAAGGAATAACGGGGTCAACATCAACAAGTGTATACTTCTGTGAGATGAGAAAAAAAACAAACAACTAAATTCATTACATGGGATTATAAAAGAATAAGATGATGTCTTCCATGAATCTCAAGTTTTATTTTTCCAGCAAGAACACATTCTCTGCATTAAATGATGTAGAAGGAAAATATATCATTTTAGGCTTTATTTTACACTGTATTAACCACATCGTCCAAATTTGGGAGCTACTACTTCAGCCTGTGACACATATTAACAGGCGTCATTAATCAAACAGCTCTTGCACACTGGGAAGATCCAAGTACACTACTAATCAGGAAAGGGTGCATTTGTTGCATTAGTGACACTCTTGCTGCATTTTGTTGTTTCCCTTTGTGTCCTGTGCTTGTCACAGGCCAGAGTTCCTGAATTTATTGCTTTAAAGCCTACTTGCCTTTATAACAGAGTAATTTTTGAAGCCATGTGCCTGCCTTCCATACCTAGACTAAAGATACTGGAGTGATCCAGTGTCAGCATTGAGCTAACAAATCATCCCAAACATCTGAGCATGAAGTCATTCTGTTAACAGAAAAAGGAACAGATGCTGGTGGGAAAAAAACAAGTTAACTCCACAATTGCTGGCATTTTCCAAACATCCTGCTGAAGGAAGGCAACATCCTCCCACTGTGACTTACCAGCATTATGAGACTTCCACTAAGCATAGGCTAACTGAAAGCAAGTCTATTTTCAGAGAATTCATCTGAGAAATTCCACATTTCAGACTGTTCCACCAAGCAGTCTCCTGAGCTAACGAATCATGCAGTCACTCAGACCAAAGCAACCATGGATCCCAGGCACAGGAAGGGAACAAAATAACATCTTCTGCCACAGCCTACTTCAAGAACTCGGTCTCATAGCAGTAATACAGGAGATAGCAGGCTGCACAGAGCCTTACTGTTGCCCCCTTTCTTTATAGGGCCATACAGCTGATGTCCTAGTTCAATTTATGGTCTGCTCAGAGAATAACAAAACAATTTAGGATGGAAAGGGTCTTGGGCAGAAGGAATCTGCTCAAAGCAGACCGAATTTCAAAGTTAGATCAGGTTGTTCAGGTCATTATCAAGGCTTGAATACTGAGTTAAATTAAAATGTTGACTGAAGAGTTGAACTCCTGCCACAAACTTATAAAGCATTGTTAAGAAAAAACCCCAATTTTCTGAGGCACCAATGACTTCAAATAAAGTTTAATTCTCCAGCTCTGCTGAGGCTTTGGATGGGCTTTGCCCTGAGGTCATCAGATATCCTTATCGTTTAGCCAGTAATACACTTGCACTAAGCACTCCAAGTCCCATAGAGCTTCTTCAGCCTCCTACTGTCTACCAGCTCCTTTTGCTTTTAGGCTATTGCATGTGCTGTGAGGGCTAATGTGCATTTTTCAGACTTCCCAGGGGAAGAGTGAGTAGAACACACACACAAACATACTCCCTCTAATGCTTCATGCCAAGCTGGGAGAAAAACTCTCATGAAGTCACATCCAAGCCTCATCAAACTGGAACTCCTTACAAATAACTTCTCAAATACTGCAGCAAATCATCTTGTGTGTTCATATCTGCCGCTCTCAGACACAGCGTGTGGAATAACCACTCTAAAGAAGGGAACTTATAAGGGATGCATTAAATTCTCCTTATAGCTATAAATCCATAACCAAAACAGTTTAATATACCAAATCAATAGCAGACTCCAAGAGTATTTCAATGAAGAAAAAATACTGCAAGAAGATAGAATTGAAAACAATACAACTTCAAACCGCCCACTTCATTAATATGAGACAACCATGTGTTTGGCACTCTTCATACAAAGAATGAACCCCAAAGGGCTTTCATAACTTGGATCTGACAATACAAAACCAAAAACCCACACTCGGACAACACAATGGTGTGATCTTCATCTGGTATATTGTATCACTAAATGAGACCAGATGAAGATCCATTTCCTCTCTTCTTTAGGGAATACTATCTTCCTCTGAATATCTCCGTGTATATCTCCTACTTCAAAGCAGGATCCCAAAGAAATGAACACTTTCCTATAGCAAGAACTGCAAAACTCCCATCTAAATACAACAGATGTAACACAGCCTCCTGCTGTTAGAGCCTACATATGAAGCCTTAAATGCAAAGACCTCAGGGTTTTGGAAGAAAAGCTCTGCCAGTTCACTTTAGCTGAGAAATAACTGCCTCTCCATCTTAATCAAACTGAAACTACATTTCACAGTTCAAAAACACATTACAGAGTGACCCAAGAACAAACAGTAGGTGTAGGAACTTTCACTTGCTTCAGGAAGTTTTCCCCAAAGACAAGAAGGACTCCAGTTTTTATATTTGCATCCATCTTTTGCTCCATCCTTGGTAGGTCAAGGTAATTGAATCAAAAACCACAAAAGCAGCTTAGATTCCTCCAGCAGATTTCTTTTTTGTTTGTTTGAATTTTTACATTTAACAGAAAGATGAATCCAAGGTATAGGGTGAATTGCACTCCCTGGAAAGCTGGAACTGTAGCTGGGTTTCAAGCAGGGTTTATAGCAGTAATACAGCCTGTGTTTGGATTGGAAATCTTGCTTAGAGTCTGCAAGAGCCTGAAAGCAGGCATGGGCATGGAGGTTGAGGACAGAAGTATCTTACTCTATATCCAGCTGCACAATATCAAGCTGTATTTTTATGGTGACATTTTGCTGACAATGCAAAACCTCGAGGGCAAAGCTCAAAGAGAAACTCTCAAAGAAAGAAAGAAAAAACCACCCTGACATGTAGACATTATCTTCATTAATGTTAGGCAGCCAGCATGGGACCAAAATGGGAGTCTGTGAAACTGAGCTGCAAATGGTATAAAAAGACTGCAATATAACTATTAAAAGTTCAAGTCTGACTAAGGTTAGGATTCCCCAGGGCATTCTGAAGCCTAATGTAGGGCTGGATGCAGCCCTTATATTAGGAAAAGGGAATTGATCACAAAGTGATGATGCAGTATCTGCCGCTTCTTTGTGGGACGGGTGTAAACCTTCTCTAGAAGGGCATCTGGGACATTCTGCACCTGTCAGCAGCTTCTCTGGATTCAGCATTGACCTGTGACCCCAGTCCAAAGGACTTGGACTCCTTAGTAATTGTGTAATGCAAAAGAATGCCTTCCACTCCATCCTCCTTGCTCCTCGCAGTGACCTTTCCCAATTCTAGAGACCTCATCATAAAATCCACTCCTACAAGAATACCTTAGAAGACAGATAGGTATAGCAAGGCAAAAGAATGAACAGTGCTTGAAGTGAAAATGTATTCAGATTTTTAAGATTGTATTTTTAAAAAACAGAAGGAAAAGGAGGGGGAAGGGAGAAAAGCAGGGGAAAAAGGGGGGAAAGGAGGGAAAAGGAAAGGTACTTGCATGCCACCAAGTCACGTGTATGTAAGTGTGGGGAGAAGGTGTGTGAGGATGGCATGGCCAGAACATTGCCACAAAGTTTCCTAACTTTGCTACTCTTTCTTTCAGATAGAGAGAAATGTGTTTTTATATAAACATAATAATGACAAGTTCTTTGAAATAATATAACAATTTAAATCAAAGCCTTTTTTTTTTCTTTTTCTGGCCCCTATTCTCATATTCAGATTACTATTTTTTTATTAATCAGGTAGATGAAAAATATAATTGATAGATACTAAAAAAATAATTGCAGTGGATGGAATCATAAGAAAATTATCTTTTCTGCATATTGGCTGTTACAGCATATGGTTCAGATAAATTTTCCTCAGAAATTTTAAAGCCTATTTTGCTGTTGTGGAGAAGCCTTCCTCTAGATCTGTTTCCCATAATAGAAACAGTATAATCAAGGATTATAAGCATGTACTTTTCTTCAGATGCCATAAATGCCTCTTCTTAGAAGGTTTCAGTGTGTTGATTATTGCATCACTACTTGGGTTTGAATAATCTCAGTTGAGTAGGCACAATCAACTCAAAGCATTACATAGTTGTTCTAGTGTACAACTAAAATCAGAAGAGTACAAAATAACCCCAAAATATGTAGCTCAACACAGTTATTAGGATTGAGATTTTTATTGTTTTGTTTTGTTTGTTTGGAGAGAAGCCTTATGATACAGCTACTCCAGTTTGACTCTACTTTGGGAAGAGATTTGCTACCAATTTTTTCCTCAAAGAAACACTGAAGTAAAAAACAAACAAAACTTGTTTAATTCAGCAAAATGTGTGTGTTTCCTACTAAAATCTGTTCAACCAAAGACTTACAAATTAGTCTCTGGAGGCAGAAAAGGCCATTAAAAAAACCCAGCTTGGCATGCTTTCCAATAGTAGTAAGTCTAAGAGCTTGTAGGATTGTACAGAAGGCAATATGCTACTGCCTGCACAATGAGGCCTCATTCTTAGAAATGCAGACAGCATCCAAAGCAAGGTGTGCCAAAGCAGTGCAATATCTGCATGTTCTACCCTTTTAGGGATCTCAGTAAGAGCTCGTTTACAGGTGAAATAATTAAGATTATTATTTGATCAGTATTTAATGAGATTATGTATTTTAGTTCCTGGTAAAACAGCACTGAATAACAGCAGTTTTCTAAACCTTGCCATCAGAAATTTATAAATAAATACATCTAAAAGCACGGTCTAGTGCTTCATCTAACTCCTGCAAAACACAACTAGTAGGAAATCTAGAGATTATTTCACAGGAAGGAATTACAGAAATGGATTATATGTTTCCTGCAAGTTTAAATTTCAACTGATAGTGAGACACGAAGATTATCCTGAACAAAAGCAGAATAAAGTACCTGAACTGGGGTAGGATGTCATCATTTGCATTGCCCACATACGGCTTTACTTATAACTCAATATGGTATCAGGGGAAGTTCATACTACAGAGAAAGAGGCAATCTAAAACACGCATTACTGGTATTTTGGGTAGAGGGTCAGGGTATCATCAGTGGTGACTGATTAAGGATTCTTCTGATGCAAATTAAGACAACTGCATCTCTCATTGTCCATTCTGTACTGATTAATGGCAAAGTAGAGGACAGATGAGACTGAGAACACATTAACATCTTTCATCAGAGCAGCCTTTATTCCTTGCAAATAGATACTCCACAAACGAGAGTGAAGCATTCCCTATAACTGCTAGCTGAAGCTGTTCCTTTAGATCAAATCACTGGTGATTTGGTTTTAGTACTAATGATTTCAGATGCGAACCTAGAATGATCAGAAGTGACCAAAGCAGGCATGGCTGTATAACACTGTGTGAACTCTCCTCTGTAGATATCACTCACAATCATGACATTTCAATCCCGGACTGAGTCTCCTTTGAATATCATGGAATGTTGACTGGCAAGCTGTGCCCCTGGCTTATAATATGTCTTTCCCCATTTCTTCAGAAAGGCTAGGTATGAGAAACAGGTAGAATGTTTTTTGATACAGTAGTGGCTTTCTGCTGCCACATTTGGAACATGTACCATAGAAGATTATATCCAAAATGTAACTGCCAAGATAAATGGACAGCATGTCTACAATGACGGATTTCCATTTTTGCAAGTGACATTTTACTTAAGACAGTCCACTAATCTCACCACTTTTGGAGAAAATTGGGAAGCTCTGACTTTTAGAATAAAAAAGGCATCTGAGATTAACTATTGTGAAGAGTTGACTCAATTTGAACTTTTTGACCTTCTAGCTCATAGTGTTTTCACTTGCCACATTACAAAATGTAAAGCCCGTGCTTCCCAGAAAACTCAAAGAACCCAGCATCAGCAAGACAGAGCTCTCTGGGGCTTGTCCTGGGTGGCTGACAGCATTCTGCCAAGTGAGGAATCGGGCCTTTTGTGGCTAAAATTAGATTACAAATTATTCAGGGAAAAGACAGCTTTCCTCTAAAGGGAAGCCCTGCAACAAGCTTCTCTCTCACTGTAACAATGATGATATGTGGATGAGGTAGTAGGCTAGAAAGAGAGGTATGTCATCACCTGTCATCTGATTGCCTGTGAGGGAAACAACGAATAACATTAGACAGTTAAGGTTTCAAGTAATTGAAAGTATCTACAATGTAATGAACAGACATCTGGCAACAGTATCCTGTTCCAGTTAGCACATCATTTTGGATAGCTGAGTTCAGCTGACTGAGGTTGCGCTATAAATGCATTATAAAGATTTTCCAGTAGGCAGCTTCTATTAACTCTGAAGGTCTTCAAGATTCTCATATCAAATCCACTGCTTCAGAGAGAAAAAAAACAACAACAAACAAACCCACAACAAAAAACCCCACGTAGTGCAGTGAATTTAATCAACATATTAAATACATTAAAGCTCGAATCTTCCCGCCAAGGCTGACTGGTCTGGGAGGTGGAATGTGTGGTTCTCTAAGATGGCTACAAATAGATTCTCTCCCACTAGAGCTGAAAAAATCAGCTGAGTCAGCCAGCAAAAATGTAAAGCAGACATTAATCACAGCAGCCTGCACCTTCCCTCCACTTGCAAGGTCTGTGTACCAGCAGGAAGAATGGAAAGAGAACCAAAGATAAGTGAGCCTAGGTTGCTCTTACTCACTTCCAGAATTATTGCTAGCTCAGAGGCACTGTAACTAATTTGTTGCTATTAACTTCCCTGTGTGATGCATTTCAACCAAAAGCG
>VYZX01013794.1:14252-42113 GCA_013401335.1 Brachypteracias leptosomus
CCTTACATTTGTAAAATGAAAGATAATGCTGTGATCTGGAACTGACTCCCAACTGTGTCACAAGTTCCCTCTGGATACACCAAGGAATTTCCTGGCTTCCGTTTCTCTTCTATAAAAGGTGAATAACAGCAGCCTCTGTATACAACTATACAATGTGTCTCTACAATCATCACAGCAGAGACTGCTGCTTGCTCTGTGTTTATTCAGCACTGACCAGAACAGAGCTTCAACACAGCTGCCAGTTTCAGGTGCTAATGGAAATGAAACAAATAAGAATGGTCTTAAGAGCAAGTAGCCTTCATGAGCACAGACCAAAGTGTCTCTACTTAGAGTTCCAGCGATTTAAAGACAATCTTCCAATAACATTTCAATTAATCAATTTTGGCAGGATTTTATTTTTCCTATATATTTGAAAGTGTTTGGAGAAGGAAGTGTTCAGGGGTCCAATATCAAGATGACATTGCACCACTAGGAACGCTGCACATGCAGATTCTGGTACCCACACTAACCTAACCCAAGCACAGGCAATACCTCTTTAACTCGGCCCAACAATGGCTCATTTGGAAAATGTTCAGGACTGGGAAACTTGTGAAAACAGTGAGCTAAATTGCACACTGAGCCTGGTAGCGGCTGCTGACAGATTTAAAAGCCCACAGAGATTTCAGCTGCAAAAAGGTACAAAAGAAATGCAAACAGTAACAAGGCAAGGTCAGTGCCAGCAGCCCAAGGTAGAAGAAGCTGAACAGTTTTTTTAGACAAGAAAAAGTTTAAAGGCAAAAAAAATCCCTAAAAAATTTTAGCTGTGCAAAAAGAGTGTGAACCATGTGGAAATGTTTAGGGTGAGTTTCCAAACAAGGGGGCAGCCAAGTGAGACAAGGGGTTTTATCCTTGCTACACACAATTAGAAAGCTCAGGCCAGGACCACATTCTTGGGAGGAGAGGGAGAGTGAAACAACATGTAAGGTCTTAAGGCAAGTGAAGGAATGCTGTTGGAGGTCAAGCATGTGGGAGAGAAAGGAGGGGCAGACAAGGAAACAGAAATACCAGGTTTGGAAGAACCTCCAAACAGGCCAGAACACACATCTGAAATGATTTGGCTGGACTCAGCCAAATTCTTAGAAAAAATGTGATTGTTTTATTGAGCTGCTTAGTGATCTTAGCCTTGGTTTTCTAATCCATACTGTTCTTTCTGGAGTCTGGTGGCAGATCAGACAAGCAGAAAAAGCTTTTCCCAGAAGCTGTGCACAAAACTGAATTATGATCTCAACCAATATAGTTGAAGATAACCACTTCATCAAAAGAACACTCCTGTTGACTGAAATCACCCAGAGGGCAGGATACTGGCACTTAGCAGCTTCTAAACACTGCTCTGGACACATAAAGAGCACTAGTGTTCAATGGGGCAATAAGAATATGCAAATTCCAGTCTTGTAATTTTGATCCTGAGTGCATGACATTCTTTTCAGGACAGAAGCCTAGAAAGGTAGTTTGAAAGGATGGAGGATCCAGTGGGAATAAATTGCATCCACACCCTACTTTATTGTGACTCAGAAGGGTAGATTAAGCCAGAAGAACATTAGAAGTCATCACATTAGCTCAGGTAACACAGTAAGGAGGAAATTGCTCAGAGTTTCAGGCATAACGTGATCACCAAAGGCAGACTCAAACACATTTGCCTGGAAATTAGCACATGGAGGATGGATTATCCCTCCTCTTGAAACAGCTAATGTTTGTCTCTGTTAGGAGTCAAAACACTGGGTTCTAACCCCCAGGTCAGATGGGCAGGTAGCAAGCATAAATATTTAACACAGAGAGAGAGACACTTCCTCCAGAATGCAAAGCAGCAGGCAAGCTCTTCAAAACCCTTTCCTGAAGTTAGTCTTCAGCAAATGTGCTCATTCACTGAGAGGAAGGAGTGGAAGGAACCAGAGAGGCCTATATGCCCCGCCCTCTACCTATAGCATTAACCAAATTCCACCCTATAAAGAACCAAGAAATCCCTGCAAACTACAAAAGACATGAACCCTTCTTCTGGAACCCTCCAAACCATCTTACCTCTCCCATTCCCCATCTTACTCTCCCCATCCCCTTTGTATAGAAGAAGATCTGAAGACAACTGTGACCACACAGGAAACCCCTGGATCTAGCTAAGAAAGAAAATCCTGGATCAGGCAGATTATTTTCTTATTCTGACTGAGGATCCTACACACAGCACATAGGGAAAATTGCTGCCTTGGAGGGAAACAGGAGGAACAACAGAAATAACAAATTTCAGAAGGGTAATTTGATCCACAAATAGGTCATTCTGACCCAATGACAGAGGCCGATCTGTCAGTATGTAGAAATTCAGACCCTGGAGTTAGCTCAGTGACAGCAAGAAGCATGAGAGAGAAAGAGAAAGGAATTGTTAAGGTTGACAGGAAAGGGAAGAACTAGAAACTCTGAATGCAGTCATCAAGACTGGGGTTGGAGCCAGGCTTAGGAAGCTGACATGACCAAATGCCCTGGGAGCAAATGTAAAGGACAAGAAAAAAGGTTCGGTCAGAACAAAGCAGGGAAAACACTCTCCTCCATCACCTGTGCCAGTTTCCCAACAGAAACGTAGTAATTCCTCTTCTATGCCTTGGATGGGTGGCTTGGTTCCAGCAATTCATGCCAGCATGATCCTGCACAATGGAGCTCAGCCTCCTGGCTCTTAAAAATACTTGAGGTTACAACTGTTCTCATGAAACATAGATTAAAAAGGCATTTTACAGGCTGGCCTGAGGGGGATGTAAAGCACCTCCAGTTAATATTCCTTACAGCTCTTTCCTTTATCTATTTCCTATTTTATTTACTGAAAGAGGGATACATTCCATTAATTTCATTTTCATGTGGGCTTTTTTTTTTTTTACTTACACGGATTGAGTTTCAATGATAAAGTATTTAAAATGTACTGGAGCTGGATTTGAGGTTCAAATATTTCCAGTCTAGTTCTCCAGCCAAAAGTGAAGATGGCCTCCATTCAAAATGGCTACAACCCAAGGAAATAAGAGACAGAGAGAAAGAAAGAGAACAAGAAGGAGGAATGAGTAGGAAACATAAAACCAGTATTTTGTGGGATTTAAAATCACACTATGTCCCTTATTTTTGGAAACACTCATCAAAGTGTGAAGGCTGGATTTGATGCTGGGTAGCCATCAGCTCAATAATGATATCACTCAAAGCCCCAGAAGAGATGAACAGAAAAGCATTTCTCACCTAGAATGAACAGCACTTTTCTTAGTGGCATGAAATGAAATTACCAGAGAAAAAGTAATATTTTGGGAATGTAGAAAAGTGTTTTATTTGGAGAGAGAACCACTAAAAGAGAACCTTTAACACCTACCAACATGCCTGCCTCTCTAAAGAAAAGCCTTTAATGCCTATCTACATCTCTGCACTGAAATGGTATTGCATCTCCACCATTCAGTCATCTGTTGAAAGGTGGGTCAGAGTCACAGGACAGCTGCTCCTTCACAAGTCTACTTCACCTGGCCTTGCAAGAAGACTTATACAATCCATAGGAATTTTGGAGTTTAAATGGGGAAAACTTCAAATAGCTTGAAAGGCAAACTTAGTAAGATATTCAAAGAGACAATGAGACTTCCTGTTTTCAACATGTCAATGCTGAAGCCACAGCAGGCGTAGGATGGAAACCTCAAGACTATAAGTACATCGAATATTAGGGATTCAGGTCTGCAGCACCTCTTGGCTTCAAGTCAGAATGCTGGAGATCAAGAGCCCCAAACTTGGTTCTCCGGGGATATTCAGATATTCATGGGAGATTTCCTCAGTTCTCATTCTACATGTCCCAGTCCCACTGGCTGCCAGTTTTCCTGGTCACCAGGGAGCTTCTCACTGACTTAAGGTCAGACAGCTGCTTCATTTTATAAAAGACAAAAAACAACCACCCAAAACAACCAACTAACCTTCAGAGGCTGGTTGGGATGGTTTGGCTTTTTCTTCTTTGTTTGGTTTTGTTTTGGCTGTTGTTTGTTTTTATTATTTTTTATTACTGTTGGGTGTTTGTTTTGTCTTCATAAATGTTTAATGAATCATACACAGCATTTCCAGCATGATGAAGCACAGAATTCTGACATGGTATGTTTTGTTTACTGCAGGCAATAACATGATTAATATGGGTATAACATATATTTTGTCAGGAGGGAGAGGAGATACAGCTTATTTTCTTATGTTTAGTTGGATACTTATATTCTTTCATCCTTTCCTATAATTTCAGCTACAGCTAGTTAAATTACACTTAATTTTTGTCTGCAGGTTGCAGTCTGTCTTACTTACAGTGCTGTTGAAAGCATATCCTTTCTATAAGCATCCATCCCAGGCCTGTGTTTCATACTTAACAGCTTTTTTATGATTGAGAGAACTTAATCATATTCTCATTTTTTAGATGTTTATTTCTGCCTACAAACATATTCAGGCAATTATTGAAGAATGAAATTCTTCTAGCATCCCTAGAAGGAAGAGCTTTGGCACGAAATCAATATTTTACACTACAGAATCCAACACTAACACATTGGCAAACAGGCTTCATCGCTTCTGCTGTTTAGAGGTGTCTATTTTGACTGTCTGATTACAGCTCTATTGCATTGTTCGGTTCTTTAGCAGCAGATGGGTACTCAAGCAAAAGGACAGCCAGGTCTCATCACCAACAGGCACCACAGGAACCAAATCTTCAGGTGGCACAATCTGTCAAAGCTCCTCAGAAAGGTTAAACTTCACTCTCCCTTGTTAAGCTCAAAATGGAAACTTAAGAATTTCCAGAACAGAAGAGACCAGCGGTTATCTGACCTATGACCAGCACCAGCTTCAGAGGGCTGTGCAAAAGCCCTGCAAGTTCAAAGCCATAGAGCAAACTCTGTAGATGGTGAAACACTTTTGAACCCCCTGACTCCAAAACCTGGCTGATTCTGTGATGCAAGTGAGCTAATGTCTCTTTCAAGATGAGGTTAGCCATGGTATTTGCAAATACTTTTTCGTGCAGCTCCAAATCATCTTGATCAATCACCACACCAGCATTACCCTTAATGGTTCTCTATGAGTCATCCAATAGGGAACAACAGACAAAGTAGGGATTAGAAGAGGATACCTTTACACACTCTAGAAAATCACCATGATTTGAAGACATTTTTTTAACAACTCAGTTGCAAACCCACCTCAAAAAATTAGGTTCCAAGGGCACATTGTTTTTATACTATGACCTTTCACTGTATGACTTAGTTAAATGCACCACTCTTACCTTGCTTCCAGTTCACATTCCCATTCCTTCCTTTTTTTATTCTTGTGCACACCTACATTTTCTTTTTTTCCCCTCGCTAATCTTTTTCTCATTCCCCTTGACCCTTTTTTCCTGTCATGCACAAATGTACTCTTCCCTTATCCACCTCATCAATCATTCTCTCTCAATCTTTTAACAGTATCAGACCTACCCAAGTTACAAAATTAAGTGTAATACACTGTTGCCAGTGTAATATATTCGTTGTACAGTATGATACCTGTTGCTTCAGGTTCCCTAAGGTTATTTGTATAAATGTCTGTCACCATGTCCCCAAAGGGCCATATTCCAGTTCCACAGATACTCCCAAGTGGCATAGCACAGCTGAAGGCCTTATGCTCTGGATGAATTCATTTAAATCTTGTACAAAGTAAACAGTGATTATGACACACCATGGGATCCCATCTAGCATCCACTGGCAGGCCCCAGAGAAGGTTCATGTTCATGTAAAATTACTTTGAGGGAATAGTTGATGGTGGATTAAGCAATGCTGACGTACAACTCAAACTGAAATGAGATAAATGGCACTGGCATGTCTAGGACCACAGAGGAAGGGGAAGCAGTTGAAAGAGATCAGGGAGGAGGCTGTCAGCAGCACGCTACACACCTTTGCAATAGAGAATCCAATCCAGCATAACAATTACAGCTTTAACAAGTGAACTGAGTAGGACGTTGCTAACATGTGACTTATATTGCCTGAAAGCTACACTTTTACATCGACAACAGTCCCAGGAACCTTTATTTTTCAGTTCATGCTGCCTATGCCAGGTTCTGTTGCCAAATAACAAACAGGTTAGTCTGGTGGCTCACGTTCGAGCTGTGACTCTGCTTACGAGAGGGGGAGGGCAGGGCTAAGTGGAGACACTCTCATCACAGGTCCAGAGGCAGCTGTCCAAAAAGCTGCTTCAGAGATAACTGCAGCGAGTGAATAGAAAAATGAATCTTCTTCACATCTCAGGCTCTTTGCAAAGAGATTATGAATCCTTCAAGTAGAAGAGAGAAACCTTCCCTGTGTCCACCTGCAGGGGACAGTATAGGATTGTTCCCCTACAGTTTTCCTTTCATTGCTTTGTTCAATCCAGCTCACGGGGCTGACATGTAAGAGGCAGCCTACTGGAAGAGTTGCATTTCCAATACTGAGGAGGTCGATAAGGCATGTCCAAACTGTCAGTGAATGAGGTTCATTTGACTGCACAAACTTCTTACCCCCATGTACAAAACCGGAGCAATGACAAGTGCAAAAAAAAGTACCACTCAACAAAGCTCCCTGAAAGAAACATTTCACAGGCTTTGTCTGATGTGCAACTGCAAACACTGGAGCATGACTGAGGCGGGCATTGAGCAGAGTGAAAGAGCACCTCCTTCTCTAGACAACAATCAGTTCCCATTCCTGCCTTTTCAGGACTCTGCTCGGCACAACTGCATGGCTGTACCCACAGCAGAACTTGATGGCAGATGCTCTTTCCACTGGCAACAGCACTACCACCCACACAGCAAGCACATCTCCAGGTGCAGCATATTGGTTAAAAGTTCCCTCTTGGGCACCTGATATATGTCCTGAGTCCACTGATAACCTATGAAGAAAAACCAAAGCAACCCCCAAAACAAAATCCTCCCTCCCCCCCCTCAAGCTTTTCCATCTCATCCTAACCCTTGGAATTAAAAGCAGCCTTTGTAAAGCACACAGTAACAACACATCATATGAGGATGAGGAGTAACATTTTGATTAGTTTCCCAATTGATAAGAATTGAGTGGATCACTGCAAAACGTCATTGGGTTTCCATGTATTTGCAGACACATAGTATGTGTACGTGCAGATATGTATGTTGCTCGCACCTTACATACACAAGGACTATATACATAAGATATATCACGTAACATCTGCCCATACCCACAATGTTTTATTGTTACATTTGTGCATGATGAAAGCACTATGCACATGAGTTGCTCACACAGCCTGATGGCATAGGAAACAGTGTTTACATTTCAGCTACTGCCCCAGATCTGACTGTAAAGCAGTAAAGCAGGCAAACAAAAGACTGTGATTCACATTAGACTCTTTTTCCTCCTTGCTTTTTCAAGAAGTTGCGGCTTTAAAAACCCTTCAGTACTAGGGACTCAAATCTCTTGATTCTCAGTCATAACAGTACAAGACAGAAAGCACCTGATGTTTACATACTGGAAGATGTGTTTCCCTTCTACCCTGCCAACACAGAAGTTACTTATTCTTAAGGCTCAGGAGCAGAGTAAGACTTTCATCCATCAAGAGCAGTGCTTTTTGGCAGAGAAATTTATCTCACAGAAAGTCAATTAAGATCCCCCTTCCCCTCAAACACCCTCTTCCCACTATGTTGCTTCCTTTTTTTCTCCTTAATCATTGGTTAATTGCTGCTTTGCTTCCTGGAGAAGAGCTAAATCCTGCCTCTTACTCTTCAAAACATTCTGTGACCTGACAGCAAAAAAGTACATATAACCAGCCAGGCCTATTGTGGTAGTCCCTTTTCACAGGACACTAGAAGTAGCATCTGTTGTTCATTTTTCTGTTCTTCACAGGCAAACCGCATGTGTGAGACAACAGCCTGCTGGGCCAAATAGAATGAGAAAGAATGAGGAAACCCAGTACCTGTTCATGCAACAATACACACAGATGTAGAGAGAAGGGTCATGACTTAGACACATGTTCTCATATGCAGAGCTACAATATGGGTAGAGCTAGACAGATATGAGTGGGCATATGAGGACAACAATGTAAACAGTTGACTATCTTCACTGCTTTTTCTGTTAAGGTGGGCCATATGTCCATGTCAGTGAATTGGAACAAGCGCCATGAGAGGGGTGGGGATGAAAACTGAATAGTCAGGCTCCTGTCTAAACTAAATCCCTGTTGCTGCAATTTAAGCCTGTTACTTCTGGCCCTATCAACCACAGACATGATGAGAAGATTTTTTCCTTCCTCTTGATAACAGTTTTCAAGCCTAATAAAGGCTGTTGTAATGTCCATCCTCAGTCATCTTTCTTGAGGCTAAACAAGCCCAGCTCTTTCAGCCTTTCTTGGAGGTCATGCACTCTGGACCTCTCATTCTTCTTCTAATTGGCTTCCGGGCTCCCCTCAGTCAAAGTACATCTTTCTTGGAGTGCATAGTTCAAAACTGGGGACAGTGTTCCAGCTGAGACCTTACCAATGCTGAGTGCAAAGATTACTTCATGCATCTTCCAGACTGCATTCCTGTTTACATATTCCATTAAGACATTAATTTATTTTTTTTAAAATTAAAATAGAAACTTGAAACTTGCATGACTTATATTCAGTCATGATCTGCTATAATCCCTTGCTTCTTCTCCGAAGAAGTGTACTCACCTGGCTGCTTCCTATCCTGAATTACCAGACTTGGTCCTAAAAGAAGCATGTTTTAACTGTCTGCATAGAATACCATCCTTTTTTACACAATTCCTCCATCTTCTTTTAAGCTTATCTTTTAACATATCCACAGTGTGTACAGCCTAGTGACATCTGGAAGGTTAATAGGTATGCTCTGTATTCCACTCACCAGTCAATTAAATGAAAACACTTGACAATCAAAGCCATTAAGTCTCTGCTTTATATATTTTTTCACTACAACAGGTTGCAAGTCCTCTAGGGCAAGTACCCCATTTACCTCCACATTCTGATTATACACAGTATATCAAATACCTCTCTCAAACAGAGCTTCTAATATCACCATATATAACACTAAATAACAATAAAATCTGCTGTTTCAGCACAGTGCCCATACCCCACCCATCATTTCCTTTCCTTCTCCTCCCTTTATTTCCCCCTCCCTTCCCCCTCCCTGTGCCTGTTTGCTTTTCATGCCAAGGTCCTTTAGATGAGACTCTGTATGGGAAGGTAGGTGTGGGAAAGGTTATTAGGAAACTGTCATCTAAACTGCTACCTATCCACTTCCCCACCCTCTCCCTCCCTACAAAGTCTCCTCTATTCTGCTTTAATACTAATGAGTTCAGGGGAGGTTCCTAGGCTGGAGCAACTTGCAGCTTGGATTGTGCCAAAGCACACAGGCACACACCTCTCTGATCTTTTCCTGCCCAAACACAATCCTGCTGGCTCAACTCTCAAAATGTGGGCTGGGACTTGCTGCTGCAGCCCTGTGCCAAAGGCAGGTAGTTTCCAGGGGCGTTGGTGCCACCTACTCCTCTTCTTCAAGCTTTATCCTCTTGTGTGCATCCTATTTGACATGTGCCTCTATGGAGGAAAATAAGGCTAAGTCAGAGCTTGGCTGACCTTTAAATCTCTGATAAAATATTACGTAAAAGGGCAGGAGGAACTGAAAGGTCAGTTAAGAATTTAATGAGAAAAATTAACTTCTTATTGAGCTTTGGTTGTGCAGCTCAAACACACATGCTCGAACTTACATGCAGGGTAAACTCAAGGGAACTCCAATAAATCAACATAATTTCTGGCATGGGTTCAGGTTTACACAGATAGAAGTGAAACCAGAAGCTGGCTCTCTGAATTACTACTCCACATTTAGTAGTGCAAACCAGAGATCAGAATGTCCCTAACCCATTAAACTGAGTGGACTTAGTCTGGATTTACACCAGTCCAAAATATTAATCAAATTGCCTGCTTTAAATTGTAATAGGGACTAAACCTCTCTGCAAGACAGCCTGTAACATAGGCTTGTTCTACAGTCTACAGCACAGATTTCAGGCATAGAATACACTGAGCAGTCTATCAGTTCCCTTTTCACTAATTGTTAACTTCTACTTCAATAAATGGAGATGTACTGACCGCCCATCAGTCCAAACCAGCTAGAAGAACACCCACATATGAGGCTCCTGCTGTCTCCTCTGGGGCAGCTCCACAATGCTCTTCACTCACATAAACCAAGTATTTCCATAGTCAAACACTGAATTGAAGGCATGACAGTGTATTTGGTTATTTGCTCACACCCTGTCCTGTCTCATTGCTCAAGTATTCTGTTAATCAAAACAGCAACTACTGCACTGACATCACTGGACTTAAGAAAACACCAGCCAAAGTGGTTTTCGCTAATATTCCTAATATCAGAAACAATCAGAAACTTTTGCAAAATGCAGCAAAAGGAATGAATTCATCTCCTAAAAACAAATTGTAATTGCATTTACTATCTGGTTAAGCATTCGCAATCCAGAAGTTCTCTTGCATCATTAATGCAGACAGCAACAACTTCACACTGACCAACAAACTCATCCAGCTGTTGCTCTACGTACAAAATGTAACGCTGAAACACAGCTGCTAAAGCAATCCCAATGGACTTTCCATGACTCAGGGATCTTCCTGGACACCTTCCAAACTGGGAAACTGGAGTCTGCTTTCTCCTTGTAATTTCCTTTGGAGAAGTTATTCATCAAACCTCCACCTAGTAAACCATTGCATAACACTGTTGTGCATGCTGTTAAATTCTTTCCAGAAGGTGGTTGTGTTATTAGTCTGGGCAGCCTTTCCCTTTATATGGTCATCAAATGATGGGAAACTGCAAAATTAAAAGATATCCTTAAATGTTTTTAATATAGAAGTGCATAGAAATGCAGATGTGACTAAGGCCTTTTTGCATACAGCACTGGGGTCACATGTAAAAGAAAGGAGTGTCTGCCCAGGAAGGCTCTAGAATCTTGTATTGGATTCTCCCTAAAACAAGAACAAGTAGATTAGAGCAGGGCAATGTCTATGACAGGAGGCAGTAGTAGAGATTTGCTCCCGAGATCTTAAAATACAACACATTTGTCCACTGGAAGACTTCTGAACTACTTATGACCAGCGGGTGCTACATCTTTTCAGCACCTTTTCAATCTAACTACAATCCTCCATGAAAACTGGTTCAAGAAGCATTACTATTCCCTGTTTCAATACAGGGGAACAAACTTACAAATGCATGAAATGAGCTTGCAGAGGTACCTGGGGAAAAAACCATAATGCTTGTGAAATGTTTTCCTCACAGCAAGCTCACAGGCTTTTTCATTTACAGAAAACAAGATACCTAGCACTAAAAGCTCTGAGTCAGTGGTATTCCAATGTCAGGTGGAAGGCATCTGTCTGTACTTCCTCTGGACAAAACATGCCAAAGAGAACAGCTATGGAGGCAGCCCAGTGAGATGAGTGACAGAAAAAACACCTTGTGATGCTTGCCTTCCTAGTACTGCTCCCACCACATGCTGAAGGGATGAGCAGGATTCATCTCCTGTATTTAGAGACACCAAAAGCTCCCCTTTACCCAGTGTGGAGAAAGGAAACTGCTGACCTGAAAACAATGTACCCTAAAAAGTGCTACTCTATCCACCAAGCCTCACCTTTGGCACCTTGTGCTCCCCACTTTGGAGTCTTGCAGACCAGACATGACAAGAAAAGGCCATTTCCCTCCAACACTGGCAGAGCCATCCTAGATTACCTTAACAGTTTCCCTGAATCATAAACAACCTTGAGCACTGTTTGAAGAAACAATCCGCCTACAGTAGTACACAGAGACATGACATAATTATAAACTCATTTCTTCCACTCTCCTTCAGGCTATGTGATACACTATCTGAGCAATTATTTATACCTGATATAAATGGCTACTAGATAAATCAATTTCAGTCAACACATTAAATAGATGATCGTTCATGATTGTTATCTACTTCTCCATTCAATTTTCTCACACGGTTAACAGTTCCTCCAAAACCCCAGCTACACTCTACCTCAGCAGAGAACTGCTACCCTGCAAAATACTCACACCCCATCCTCTTTCAATATGTTTCCTCCTCACTGGAAAATTTCACTGCTTCCCCAGCTCCAGGTGGTTACTTTTACACTGTTATTTTGTTGTAAATCTAATAAGGTCTTCATCATTACAGGAATCTGGCTCCCCCTTTCTTGCTCAAAACAGGCTAAATGACAAATCATACCTTCTACAATATCTCAGATCTGGCCCTTCTTCTATAAGCTGCAGAAGAAACATATATCTGTGATTCGGCCTCCCTTCATCAGTGTGCAAGGTCTCTCTCCAAAAGCATAGCCAAAAGATCACCTTGTCATAGCACCACAGCTATTTCATTTGTTTCATTTTCTTTTTCTTCAAAGCTTTGGAAAAAATTGTCCCTCCTTATCACAATCTCCTGGCCATTATGCTCTTTGTATGATGCTGTACATTCCCCTGCCATTTCTCCCAGATGCATCTCTGGGTGGTATTTTGTCATCCCAAATGACCTTCTGACCTGATTCATAACAGTCTCCCACCTCTCCTCAGTAGACCAAATCTAGATTCAAATATCCTCTCAAGAAGGTGAGGAATAAGGTCTTAATAGATTTGTAAGTCATTTAATACAGCTTTGAACAAAGTAAGACACTAATAAATAAAAGTTAAGAAAGGATAGAAACTGCAGAAGGGCAGGAATCATACTCTGAAAAGCCATTTCAGAGCAGTGGAGCAATAGGACAGCCCTGTACTGCTGCTGGCTCTTTTCCTACAGGAGAGAGTAGAGCCTGTTACTGATGCCTGCAGACACCAAAGTGGGAGGAACGATATCATAGAATCACAGAATGGTTTAGGTGGGAAGCGACCTTTAAGGTCAGCTAGTCCAACCACCCTGCAGTGAGCAGAGACAGCTTCAACTAGATCAGGTTGCTCAGAGTCCCTTCCAACCCATCCTTGAATGTTTCCAGGGATGGGGCATCTACTGTCTCTCTGGGCAACTTGTTCCAGTGGCTCACCACCTTCATTGTAAACAATTTCTTCCTTATATGTAGTCTATGTCTACCCTCTTTTAGTTTAAAATGATTCCCCCTTGTCCTGTGAAAACAGACCTTGCTAAAATGACTGTCCCCATCTTTCTTTATAGACCTCCTTTATAGCACTGAAAGGCTGCAATAAGGTGTCCCTGAAGCCTTTTCTCCTCCAGGCTGAACAACCCCAACTCTCTCAGTCTTTCTTCATAGGAGAGGTGTTCCAGTCCTCTGATAACTTTTGTAGCCCTCTTCTGCACCCACTCCAACAGATTCATGTCCTTCTTGTGCTGAGGACTCTAGAGCTGGACATACGAGAAAGCTGGTTCAATTCTAGATGGAAGGTAAGAAATTGCCTACTCTGTATCCATCCAAGTGGAGCTGTAAAAGCCCCAGAAAGTTGAAATAAAGATAAATTAATTTGATCCTTTCAGCTAGTGAGTATGACTCCAACTATCAATATCATCTCAGTGTTTTATCACTTCAGCAGCCTTCAGACTCAATCCAGAAAGATCCTTACTCTTCATTATAGTCCTAACACAACACAAAAACCATTCATATATTAATGATGTCTTACTAAGGAAAAAGGCCACAGAAAAGCTTTACGTTATTTTTTTCTTTTTATGCAATGCTGCCTAACACTATGTCAATACAATATACTGTTATTACATCAGCTGATAAGACATTAGAAACACGTGGACACAAGATTACTGACAGTAAGCACATCCACCCTATCTGTGGCTTAGGGGATAGAATATCATGATTGCATTTGGTGGGGCGAAGACGCAAGATTGACATCTTAGCACATCCATTCTCTAGTAGCAGGATGTGTTCTTTCCCATGTTTTTGCATTCAAAGCTACATATCTGCTGTGCTTCCAAAATCTAGTACTTCTCCTCTTATACCATAGATGGACTACATGCATTTTCTTAGTCGGGGAACATCAGGATTATCCTGTCAAAAATATGTAGTCCTATAAGTGGTTTTCTCAGGTATTTCACATCTACTCTAAGTAAATTGCATTCAGAATACACTTAAGCATTCCCTTCAGATATTCCCACCATGACCACTCCCTTTCCCACCTTTCAGAAAGGTGCCTTGTATGCTCTGCTTGGGATATACAAAAGCTAACAACCACCACAGGCACTGAAAACACCACACAGGCAACATAGAATGATACAACTCCATTACTGTCTTCAGTGGAACTGAACTGCTTTATATCAGATAATGATCTGTCCATAAGTTTTATAGTAAAGCAACAAGATCTGCAAAACTGTGTATCCCTGCACAAAAGCCTTTTAACTATGCAGGTGCTTTGGTAACAGCCCTAGCTTCTTCACACCCAAAATCCAGCACATAAGCCCAGATTTGTGTTTGTTTACACAACCCTATTGATTCTCAGACATGGAGTGTAAGACCTGGCTTCCATCTCATGCTCCTGTCACAGCATCTGGGTCTCACACATTTGCAGCACAGGGACTGCTGCTTCTTACACAACTGCTCAGGGAGCTGGGAGCTACCAACCAGCTGCACCTACTGGAAGGGAGCCTAGAGAGTAGATATACTGGTGCTCCACTCAGTGTCACAAGCCTGTACCTCTCACAGGACTCCATGTGCAGGTGGCTGTCTGAAAGGGGGAGCTGTGTCTGCCTTGAAGCCTAAAATGTAATACCTCTTAGGTATTGGGACTTGAGTAACTACAGAAAGCTGCTTACAGTGATATGTACATTAAAATCAGGGACTTGTACACATGCATTGAACATGGGACATGTATAAAGCAAACCCAACGTTATGAAAAATCTCTTTTTGAAGGGCAGGAAGAAACAGGAAAAAGTATCCTGGGTATGTATCTTGGACTGAAGAACTGTGCTGGGCATAAAGGAACATTCTGTATGTAACTAGACAGGCTATGATACCATGAAAAACTTTTGCTTCCTAAGCCTCAGTCACCTAATTGCTTCAGAAATCTTAAACCATTTTGCCATTACTATAATAGACCAGTGCATCTGAGTGCATGAAAAATGTTACCCTGACAACTATAAACTAACCCAAAAGAAAGGAAAATTTTTGTGGCCTGGCTCCCATCAGCATGGAAAGCAACCTGTTGCCTCAAAGCTTTGCCTTTTTTCTGCCTTGAGAGAGTGTCTTCTACTCAGATGGTGATGGTAAGCCTTATTCCTGAATATGAGCCTCTAGTCATGAAAAATTCAGTTTAGTCTCATCATCAGTATTTTCTTACAGCCTCCACTGGTGCATTCTCATTAAGTGCAAGAAAGGAAGCAATAATCGGGGTGGGGAGTCTCCACTGAGCCAAGGCCAGCAAAGCCTCCTGGTTTGCTGGAGTCAGAGCTCATCATATGCAAATAAAAATAAATGACCTCTCCAGATCTTGATTGCATTTGGCACTACACAACCTTCCTGACTGATTAGGTACAATCATTCATTACAGAGAAGCACAGAGAGGATGGGCACAGGGAATAAAGAACTCCTTTTTATGGGCAAAACAGAGGCACTTTTAAATTATGGTTGTAGAGAAATTTGTGTTGATAAACAACTCAAAGCCACAGGCCTGTCAGAGATGTAGTCTGAAAGTACGATTTACATGCAGGACAAGTGACACAGAAATTAAATCTCTGTATTAAAAAGAATCCAGGAGGATGATAAAATAACTCAAAAGACTGATAATTTGAAACTGAAATACTCAAATCTTGGCAACATGCCTGAATTTAAATGTAATTAAATACTGTTATTAATACACATGACACGTGTTTAGGGGTTGAAGTAAGGACCTAAAATGCATGCCTTTCTAAGCCACAAACTTTCAGTGAAACTAAGGACTAAATAAGCTTCAGACATAGAGGATACTTTTCTTGGAAGGTGGTATTCCACATTGGGAGTCAAGAGACAGGATGGGCAATTCTACATATCTGTTCCCCAGAAGTATTCCAAAGGAGATGGGGGAGAAATACAGAACTTTATTCTTCAGATCTGTCAACAACCACAAACACAACTGATGCCCTCTTGTGCCTACATACATTGACTAATGTTTAAGGCAGTCTATATTCACATGAAATCCCACAATGGAGGCATTTCTTGCCATTTTTACCCCATAAATACTCTTGCAGGTTACAGACCCAAGGAGGGGCCTCATGAACACTGTCACAGCCAGGACTTGGCAAAGCTTGAGTGGGAATGGTAATATATGGGAGTACTTACACAGTATGGTAAAGCCTAGTTTTCATCTGAGGTTTATGTTGTACCCATTACATTAAATGGCCTGCAAGGGAGAACTAAGCATGAAGGAAACTTGCTACTTTCAAGTCAGCTGTTTACAGTGGGAACTGCTACTACAGTTGTTTAGGTTTGGATCTCATCTCCTTGTGGCTCCTGATGAAGGTGCGTTATTCAGTGTGTGCCAAATTGGTGCTTTGCTCAGAAATTGTTTTGCTTCCTCTGATGAAATAAATAAATGAATTCTCAGATACTTCTATGCTGTACCTTAATCTCTTAACATAAAACTTCTTTTTCTTTCTTTTCGTCTCAAGTTTATCTCCTGTGGGAAGACAGACTGAATGGATCATTGAATTTTATTCCCTGTGAAGTTAGAGAAGGAATAGATGAGATGTCACAAAGTAAGCAGAGAGCAGAGTTTTCCCAAACCTTCTTTTATTAATCACTTCAATGCTACTAGAAATGTGTCCTTGGCAACCATACTGTTCCTTTGACTAGCAAAGATACCAGTCATATGGATGGCTCATGCTCAGAGTAGACCAATCAACTCCTTTCACATTCTTCAGCATTCTGGCACTAAAGTGCTGGCAACTGCTAGCCTGGAGCATTGAAAAATCAACAGAGCACAGCAAAATATGTGACAGCAGCAAATATCACATTAATTTCATAATTCTGTTTCAGAACAAAAATGAAGACAGTGATTTACTTAGAAAGGGATTTGCTAAAAGGGCTGAAAAACCGAGTGAGACCCATGTGGTGGGAGAGGACAGAAAAAAAAAAAAAAAAAAAAAGGAAAAGGCCAAAAGTTACAGTAAANTTGGTGGGAGAGAACAAAAAAAAAAAAAAAAAAAAAAAAGGAAAAGGGCAAAAGTTACAGTAAAACAACAGGCATCTTGTTCTAGATATCCTACTTCCTCAGGTGGAACAAGGCATTAAAGTTCTAGCCACAGTTACAGAAATTATCTGAGTATTCAGAGGTTATCAAGTTGCTGCCTCTGCTGCTTGGACTCTCCTGCCACATCTCCTCCTCATTTTTCACCTTAATGGGAGCTCCTTTATACAGCTCTTATTCCAAGGAGACTGAAGGAGAACGAATTAACATAATCCTCATTTTCTCTCTTCTCTTTACTGTCACAGTCACTGCCATTACTTCCAGTTAGATTCCTTGGCTAGCTCACCTTTAATTCAGAAATTGAGTAATGCCATGGAAGCCACTTCTAAATATTATGGGATCAGAGATGGCAAGATGAGAGACTAAAAGTTGAGTTTAGGGTTGTCAGGAAGAGCCATTGTTCCATGTTCTTGTGACTGGTATTACAGAGCATTGCAGACAGAAACCAAGGTTAAGGTTTCAGTCATGGTTGCCAGCATGACCTGAACATACTGAAGCTACTTGATCCTGAGGGAAGGATAGAGCCCCCAGTTCAGCACTTGGTTCCATCTTCATTTCATTGCACTCAGGCAATACTACAAGGAAAAATACAGTTTTTATTTCCAGTGGCTTCATTATTCAGAAAAACACAGAATCTTCTCTACAACAAAAGCTGGGCTTTCACAGTAGGGTCAGAAAATTAGATTTCTTCACAGAAAGACAGAAAAAATGTATGTTGCCTCACCCAAGCAGCAACCTAACTCTTTCAGCAGCTGAAGAATGATGGGATCTCATATGGAGCTGTCATTTCAATGGATGAGAAGAAGCACAGAGGCAAACCAAAAGAAATGTTAAATAATTCATAAGTTTTCAAATACAGAGAGTTCGTAAGTATTTATGCTGCTACTTGACTGTAAATAATGTAACTTAATAGGTATTTTTAGTGGCATAAGTGGAAAAGCCTGGGAGGGCAGTAAATAGTAATACGGATAAAAAGCTTTGGTGAACCTGTGAAGTTAACAAAATCCCTTATTTAGGGACTCTGAAGAAAAAAAAAAAGAAAAGGAAAAAGAAAAAACAAACCAAAACAAAACTAAAAAAGAAACAGATTCAAATGATGTAAGAGAAACAAACCATGACAGGAGAATTCAATCAATGTCCCACCTAAGATAAATACCAGAATGCTTCAAAGGCAGCCAAGACTAAGAGGCAGTAAGCATTTCTCAAATCTTTGCCAGTGTAAGACTCTAATGTGGTGCAAGTAGCTCAGACAAGGATATGATCATTCAATCATGAAGACTGTAATGTTATCAACTTTGAAAACAGCAACTCAAAAGACAACAGACTGATTAGAACAGCCTTGATGGTCAGGTAGATATGGTTTTACAATTTAAGAGGTACAGGACCACTATACACATCCTAGTGTTTAGGGCTTCTCTTCCTTGCATGCTCATTGAAGGATAGATGCTAAAGCCAGCTGTTCTGACCTCTTTCAGTTGGGTGTATGAAAATGGCCACTTGAGGTGGAAAGCTTGTGGTCACAACTATTTGTTTGCTTTGTATCTTGTGCACCTAGACTTCTCAGAAGGACTCACCTGTACTGTTACCACTGGATTAGTCCCAGGGCAATCACTCCCAGCAGACAGCCTGAGAGCTAGTACATCTTCTGCGATCTTAGCCCAAACAAATTCAGACCAAATCACCTTGAGCCATAGTCTTCATTCAGATCTACTCCCTGTGCATGTTTCCAATGAAATAAATCAAGACTGAATTTTGCCCATATCAGGAGTAACACCTCCTGGTTTAATTTTCTAATTGAGGAGACAAGGCCTAAACACAATATTCAGCTTCAAGTAGAATAAATGCCTGGGATCTATCCTAGAACTGGTTTTCTAGTTGAATGGCATCAAGAGCTGACATTTTAGCTGAAATTAGCACCAGCTCGTCATTTGACAACCACTGCCTTCGTCAGAGTCCAGTTAGGCAACTGCCATTACTCAGCTGGCTAGTCTGGGTGCATCCTCCAAACAGATCAGCCCATACATGTATCTTGCCTCAGTCTGGATCTAACTGAGCAAATTTGAAAGTTCTGGAGGGGTCTTGTGACTCCAACACAAATAAAGGATCCAAACACATGCTTAATTCCCCCTCTTGCAAAATAGATATATCCAAATTCACTTCTCATTACTTTGATTTAAGGACCAAAAGAACAAGAGAAGACATGCTTCTGGCCCTCAAAATGTCTATTTTCCTCAGAAAGGCAGGTAGAAAGATACTGAACATTTACTGGACTGGAAAATTAATCATAAGGGAGGCTTTTCCAGCACAGCTAGGCTTAGTTCTTTTTGTCATTAACTCTTATGTGGGAGAATGTCCCAGATTTTATCTGCAACAAGGGGAAAAAGAAGGCTTTTAAAAATTCATTCAACCATACCAATGTTTCATTATACCCTTTGCAGAGCAGATGGCTACATGAGGTTATATCCCCTAGGCCTACTTCAAGAAACTAACACAAATGCTCTTCTCACTACAGATTTCAGATGATGTTGGTGTCATCATTTCACTTGGGGATTTGGGTCAAAAGGCTTTACGCTCAAATCTGGTTTTTATATAGTACAAGTGCACGCAGACTAGGCCCTAATGGATAAGCAGCAGGGAGGTGAGTACACAGCACAGAGCCCTCTCAGGCACTTCCAGGTCTCTGATTTACACAGGTACATTTACAGACTGAATCTTTCTAATCCAATTAAAATCTCATCTGAGTTGTCAATACGGATGTAGCCTGGTTTATTTTAGTGTCTCATAGAAAATGCATTAATACAGACCTGTGGACAGACTAGCCCTTCTAGGCAAATTCTGCATTCTGCCAGCCCAGTTTCTAGCCCAGGTTCTCTCACTCATAAAGCCCTTAACTGCTGTCAAATTACCTGCCTACCCAGGAACTCCTATGGACATACATCACCATCCTGAGTGCCTTATAAAAATGTGCAATATAGACCATTAACCTTCTGAAAAATAGCACTTTTCTCTTCCAGCTCACTTCTTATGTAGTGATGGCTAGAGCAGTGTCATTAAATATAAGAATATGAATATGATCTATTTTCATTTCAATGGCTTCATTTGTGCAAAGCATATATGCCAGTTACAGGCTGTCAGCACATTTAGTATGTTATAGCATAGACCAACTCACAAACTTCTGGGGCCAAAAATTTTTACAGATCATCATGTGTACTCATCATTAAATTTTGAACGGAAAACATTATAAATCATACTGTTTAATAGACTTCCATAGGACAGCTGAGAGCTGTTTTGCTACTAGCACATGGAACATTGGTGTTTGCCAGGCATAAAACACACAGCTAAAAGCATCCTTAATACCACCACAAACTCTCAAACTCCTCATAGAAACTGATATGCTTCTGAGTAAGCAAAAGTCCAGCAGCTACTAAAACAGGTCTTTCACTATGACCCAAAGGTAAACAAATTCAAGTCCTAGCAAGCCAAGTTCAGGATCAAAGCACATCTGCTGTGATGTCTTCAGGAAGGCTGGATTGAATGCTTCAATGGATCTTGGTATTGGAGAGAGGTGAACTTTGATACAGCAATTAAAGCTTTGCATGTGGAAACCAATACTTAAGCAGCATCCAGAAATAAATAGACAGCAGAGCAGATTATAGATTACACTCTTATTCATGAGGGAATCTGTCACCAAGTAGAATTCTCCACAGTCAGTCAGTTGCACTTTCCAAGAGAAATTCAACTAGTCCCATATAAAAGGCAAGCTGACTCAAATACAGATCAGGATTTTGTGAGATATCTCCATAAAATGAGATTTCTCATCTGCAACTTAGTCAGAAGCAAGTAGACTCTCTTTTGTTGCACACTTTATTCTTTCTGAGACAACTGCAAATCCTACTGACTCACTCCCACACTCCTGGCACAGAATACTGCAAATCCTAAAAAATTGTCATAGGTGGTAGGGAAGATGGAAATGATGGAAAAGAAATCCATACCAATTCACTATGAACACAGAAAGCAAATTTAACTGAGGAAATCCTTGAGCTGAAAATTGTTAGAGGGCTGGAGAATATTCCATAAAAGACAACCCCATGGTCACATCTTATATTCTTCCCTAGGCATCTGCTTTGCACTCCATCTTGAAATAGGAGTCTGAGCTATGTTGTCAGACCACTGATCTGCCAAACTATAGCTGTCATATGACATCCTGTAGTTGCCCATATGTTAATCTCTACTTGCATACCCAAATTATATGGTTATTTTCCTTGCTATAGCACTTTAAAGCCATGGAACAAGAACTTACCAGGCTAATGTTTTAAGTGTAATGTAGAAAGATTACTGGCAGGCCCTTTAACTCTGAAATCTAATATTTTCTGTTCTATTCCTCAACCAAGTAGCACCACTCAGGCATGTATACACTTTACAGGTACCTCACTTACATAACCTTCAATCTCAGAGTGGTAATGAGATAGCTAATCAACTGTATCAAATGGGCATCATCTTTATGTTGCAGATTGCAAAACAGCACAGCCCTATGACCTCTGCCTGTGTTTTGCATGCAGGCTGAATAAGAGGGCAATGACAGCACCATCCGATGCCAAGCATGAATAGCAAGTGCCTACTACTGGAATCCGCAACACTTACCACAAAAGCAAGTGACAAAGTTCAGCTGATATAACTGCTTCCCTTCCTGTTTATGTCTGTTGCTGCAAAAGCACTATTTCATGGTTCAAATGCAGCTGGCTGATGAAACTTAATTACCATGGTCACCTGATTCTTATACTTCATCAGCAGTATGTTACTGATCAACAGAACAGTATAGTCCTTATTTTATAGATCCGTGAACCATAACATTTTCCACTGTTCTTTATTATACAGCTGATTTTATCCCAAAGTTGTTAACAAGAAATTAACTGTCAGGGATTCACTCCCTAGAGAACTTAAGAAATTCTTTCTAATATGCCCAATCCTACACCTGGAGAACTGCAAAGTACTGGGAGGATAAATAAGCATATTTAGTCATTTTGTTGTACACACAGTGCCACTGTCATCCATCCTGTTATTTGCTGTCTTTCTCCCACCAAGGAATTGATCATAAAAGAATGTAAAAGACAAAAACCCCCAATCTTCAACAAAAGGGATTCTTCTGTTCTTAGTAAGTCCCTTAAGCCCCTTTACTCCTCCTTTGAAGAGGAGGGTTCATCCACATTCTAAAATGTATCAATCTGCCAGCAGAAACTTACCACAAGTTCAGAGAATCTAGCATTGAGCTCTTCTGCTGGTGGGATTGGGACAGAAAACTCGAGGAATTGGAGGGGGTTATTGTCCTTGAGGTTGATTTCAGGGAGGTCACTACCTCCAAAACAACAAAGAAACCCCAATGCATGACGATTCCTCTTCCGGGGGGCCATGATCATGGTGTATGATGCTATCTTCTGATCATGTTCTGAAGGAAAACAAACAAACAAAACAAAAACAACAGCCATTAAATGATAAACAGGACTCCATTTGATCTGTGCAGCTCTCTGCAGTTACAATGGTTATCTCTGGTGTGATAGCTGGAAAAGAACACAAGGATCTGAGACACAAATGAGCAAAACAAACACTCGAGGTAGACAAGGTAGCTAAACCTTAGTAAAGCATTAACATGTTATTGAACCACTTGTGTTGAATCACTTTTCCCAAAGTTTCTGAAAAAATTTTACAAACTCAGTGTGGGATTTCCCAGCCAGTAGATTTACTCTGGTAATGCTCAGTGGCCAAGATTGAATGCTATCACTGAAAACCAATATTGCATTTTCTCTCACTACTACAGAAAAAGAACCAAACTATCAGAAGTAAAAAGCATATACTGGAGAATTTACCCAGAATGAATAGAAGAATCTTCCCAAGGTATCTTACTTGGTCAAAATAAACCAAAAAAATGAAACAATGAAGCAGAAATCAGTTTTCAACCACTCTGAAACTAGACCACCAAACACTCACTTATCACTTTATGGGCAGGACTATCGTAGTAGGACCATTTTGTCTATCCCATTTTCAAACACACCTAACTAGTCCGGGCTGCTTTATGTATCCTGGGGAGAAACCACACAGTGCTAATGCATGCTTTCAGATTCACATTTGAGCTGCCAGATCCCATCTTGACAGGACTCAGGCTTGAGGGGCTTTGGTGTCAGGAGTATAAAGGGAGGCAAAAGAAGGCCTGAAGGAGGAGCTGGAAGTGACTGATTTCACCACACAACACCGTTTGCGAGTGGCCCATCCAAACAGGAAGTCTCCTGACAGCAGTTTGAAAGGAGGGATCTGTGCCATCCACAAAGCCGCATATTTTGCCCTTTTAAGGGACTTGTTGTTTGACAGCTCAGGGGCTTATTTGTGTTATATTTTTTAAGGACTTCACTTTTTCACTTAATCTGCAGAATAAGCCATATCCTTAGAGAGTAAATAATTAAAGCCTGCGGTGAAGTCCAGCTCCCTGGGCAGGGGAACAGGGAGGGAGGTGGCAGGTGAACAGAATCACAGGACGCTGGATGCTGAATCAGCAGCAACACAGCTGAGCTTTGTCATCAGAGCAGCTGCTGCCCCAACCTGCCCCACAATGCTTTGATCTGTTTGCTTGCCAAAACAAGGCTGCTTTGAGCTCTCATAGAGACTAGGAAAAGCACTTTCAGGACAGCAGTTGCATAGTGGGAATTAACAGTCTGCACACAGCCAGAAGCTCTTCAGGGATTTTTTTGTGTGTGTAGAAATCAGCATGCTGGCTTAAGAAAAAACTAAGCAACAAAAAACAACAACAACCACAAAAAAAAAAAAAAGGAAACAAAAACCCCAAACCACCCAAACCTCCACCCTTGTGGCACTATGTGCTTGGTAGGAATCATCTGCCCTGCTTTGTGCTGAGACAAATTTATCTAGCATCTTCTCTTATGCACTGGTGGGGCATCAGCTGCAACTCTCACACAGTGGAAAGGAAAGGAAAGTGAGCTGGTACCAACCACTGTCTTCTGGCCTACTCACTCCCCTTTGCTCTCCATGCCAACTGTGCAGTTGGTGGTATGTCTCAGCAGGACTCGCTAGAGTAGGGTGATGCTGGCTTCAAAAGCACATTCTTAAGAATGTCAGATTCTCACTAGGAAATGCCAAAGGCCAACTTAACCCTTAAACCAGTCTCTGACACCAATTCAGTCAGCAAAACCAAAACGTCCTCAAATCTAGCACAATTATATGCATGGCCACTTCTGTTTCCTCTCAGTGGTGGAGACTGAAAAGGTTCAGTTCTTGAAAGATTTCACAGAAGAGCCTCAGAAGAAGTTGAACTTGTCCACCACAGACCATCTTCTCAGGAACTACTCTGAGTGGTACTGTGGTCACGAATGAGCTCTGAACCCATTAGTTTGACAAAACTTTGTTTTGGAAGGAACTCAAATCAATGAGACAAACCTGATCTACATACAATATAACTACATTTGCATCAACTCATTTGTAATCCAGTTCTGGCCCCTATCTAGAGGCTTCCTCACCAACAGCATTCTCTAGAGCATGGGCAATGAATCCTTCTTGGAAAAATTGGCTGAGACATTTAAGTGATAGTAACATAACATCTTCCTTTATGAGCTCAGGTCAAGACTTTGGGAAGCATGCTTTCAAAAGGGGTACCTTAACCAGGAAATGAGTACTATGTGAATAGATATGAAAGCCAACATTTTCTATAGAGTGAGTACTGCCCTGGTTGGGGCAACCACAGCTTGTTCTGTACTGACATTTCATCACTCAGCTTTCATTGTAAGAAGGTTCACCTAAGAGATGAACAGTCAGTCTCCAGGTCTTTGTCATGCATAATGCTGAAAAATCCACAAGCTAGTGCTTGTTCCTGTGGTGTTTTTTACCAAATCGGCATCCATTCCTTGGGTCCATACTTGAGAACCTCAACAAAGCTACTCAGCTTTTACTACTCCTCAAAAGCACACAGAGCTCACACAAACAGTAATCTTGTATTGCCTCACTTCCACTAAGCATCATTCCATTGTACAACTCAAACTCTTTTAACACCAGCATTTTCCAGGCCCATCTATAAGCAGCATATAGGAAATTCATACTGACACAGAGGGTTGAAATAGCACTTTTGTAATTCCTACAACAGTGTAACTGTAGATAGGTGAGGTGTCTAATATGCTTTTCAAATAAGAACGATTCAGGAATACTAGAAAGGAATCCAGCACAGGTATTTCAGAACTGAATGAATGAATGATATCTCTAAGTGGGAGCACTATCTTTCTAAAGACTAAGCCTGCCAGTCACAGGATGCCAAGGCGCATTTACTTAAGTTGCACTGTTTTTGCTATTTAAGAACTAATTATGACAGCTTGATTTTTGTTGGTGGACATAGTTTTAAACAAAATAAACGTTTTCTGATAGTGTCCAAATTAATAATCTTTTCATTTTCTTTCTCTCTGTTTTCTTCGTCAAGACCCAAATCTGGGGAAAATGTTCTTCCGAAGGATGGGGTGGGGGAAGGGAGAGGCAACGAGTAAAAGAACCTCTTTCATTTTTCTGACCATAATTGATGACAAAGATGTCACAAAAAATTATGAAAATAACAAAAGGTGGTTTTTTTATTCTAATAAAAGCTCTATTGCCTTTCAACTTCTTCAAGTAAAACGATTGTAAAAATGAAACATGGAATTATCTATTTCTATATATATCTCCAGTGAAAATCAATGGGAAATATCTCTCTGTAAAGAATCCCACTATTACGTATAACTCCCTCCCACAACTCTTCTCAATTGTACTGTGTTACCCTTTTGCACAACACAAACAAGTTGCCATCATTTCAACAGCTAACTTCACACCTGCTCCTCAGAGCAATCCTCCCTCCTGCCTCCCAGCTGCATCTGTGGTTCGGCTAAGGTCAGGAGTCACAGCCTGGAACTTTGTCCAAGGTCTAATTATAACAACGTTCTCTTCCTCTGAGAGGGCGTACGTGTTCATTTCTAAACCATTTGGCCCAGTGACCAAACATAATTAAGCTAATGCAATTTTTCCAAGTTTTATCAGAAGGTTTAGCCACATGGGATGGGATTCATGCTAGCTGCACACAAGGATGCTCTTTCAGTTGCAGGTTCTAAATTGCTTCTTCAGTCTCCCTCTTTTCTTCATTCTCTTCTCAGAGAGAATAAATTTTCATGCAAACATATCCTAAATAAGCAATGTTCCACAAACATTAAGATACCTGAAACAACTGCTATGCCAACAGCTCTCCTGGGCAAGAGAGCTGATTATCAGTTTTTACCTCACTGTCCTGTTCTTCACCACAGTGAACAGCCAGAGCACAAATAAAATAAAGAAAATTGGTTTTGTATTGTCACCTTTGTAAAAACAGAAGAAAGAGAAAGAACTGTGTGGGTTAACTGAACACACAGAGTCCTGCAAAAAGTTTGCGAAATAAGGAAGTATTAATGGAAAATACTGATGTGCCCACTTTCAGAGCTGGATCTCCACTGAACATCAACAGATACACAATGCCAGCGGATGGAGCCACAGCCCTCACCTGAGTGGGAAGCATGGGACTAAATGTATGATGTAGAATCACTGAAGCACTAGTTTATTTTAACAGGAGAGGAAACAAAGTAAATTACTTTCATTTCCCCGTAAATCTGCATCTTTCTTTATAGTAGGCTAAAACACATAAGCATGATGTATTATGACAGAAGCAGAAAGAAACCTGAATCTGGACTAATTTGGAACATAAGACAACTCACCCCCACCTGTAAAGCCAAGTTATATCTGTATGTTATTCGATTATTTATTAAATAATAAATCACCAGAAATTAATGGTATTATAATAGCTACCTTCATTGTAACTTGTTGATGATTAAATGGAGAAAATAAGCACCATGCTCAAAATTGTCAAAATATATACATTGGGTAAAGCTAAAGAGCTCCATACTGATCTCATGCTCACTTCCCTGGACCATGTTGCTTCTCCAAGAACACAGATGGTGAAACTATGAACTCCACGGCATGTTCCAGGTACCATGGGAATTTTCCATGTATGTCATGTGCAACGTGACAGATGTCAGATGCAACACAAGGCAATTACAGCATGGGGGATGGGGAAAGGGAGCAGGCAAGCAATCCCTTAGTTGCATCTGTAGTAGTAACCCAGCTCCTTTAGTTTGGATTTTTCACTAGATTAAGGAGTTTCCTCACCTCCAGGGCACAAAACAGCAACAAAACAAACAACTGTTTAAAATCCATGAAGTTAAGACCTTTCTTTCAGGAAGGAGGGTAGTTTTTCTTGAAGAGTGCACCTGCCTATTATGTTGGACAGGGAGGCATCTGTGGCAGGTGCACCCTCCCTGACAGAAAGCTGACAAAATCCTGGGCTTGCCAGAGACCTAATAAAGATCGGTTTGGCACTTCACAGTCATTAAACAGCCCCTCATGGCTATTAACTTTCATCTTAGGGTCCACACCTTAAGTCTTTCTTTCTTGTGGCCTTGCCCCTCCCAACTAATTAGAATGACCACAGTACACACTAGACTAGGGTATAAACGGAACCCCGTGAAAGAGCCAAGTTGAGTTGGTTGTTGAGAGCAAGCAGGCCTTGCAGTTGGACCCTCCCTTGGGGTCCACACCATCCAGTACAAGGATACTTCTACAGATTGAGTGAGTCTCTGTGAATT
>VYZX01013795.1:6623-31418 GCA_013401335.1 Brachypteracias leptosomus
CCCTTCCCTTCCCTTCCCTTCCCTTCCCTTCCCTCCCCCCAGTATATCATTAGTTTTATACCGTTTCATACTTTTTGGTAGACCAGTTAGCACCACCAAGAAATGTCTGTCCCACCAGCTTGTCCATGGCACTGTGGAACAACTAGTAAACTAGTACCACACTGAGTTGTGAAATAGTCTTTCTCCATTACAGGCCAGAAGTGTTGTATTATATCTTACGGATATTCTGGTCCTTGCTGAAGAAGTTCTGGCTTTCTGTTATTTGGTGTCACATCAGACAAGCCATTATAATACCTTCAAGGGCATTTCACTTCTTTTACATTGGTTATCTGGACAAAGAAGACAAGAATTAATGATCCAAACAAACACTGGATAGTTGTCACAAATTTGCATGTAATATTGCAAGCAATATTTCTATTTAAACAAATCATCTATTCTTCATTTAAAGGGGGGAAATACAATATTTGTGCTCTCATTTCTTTACCAAGTCGATAAACAAAGACTTTCTTGGTTCTACAAAAAAGATCAAACTGGATGATATCATTTAGTATAGATAAAACCAGTATGAGACAGCACACACACTAATGTTAAACACCTCTTACAGAATGATATGCTTAAAATCTCAATGCTAAATAGGGAACATCAGTTGCAAAGCAATTAGAGATATGAGGTATGAAATAAATCACCATTATTTATAGTAGAGATAACTTATGCTTCACTGCTTTTTTTTTACTCCTGCTGTTTCAAGCATGCTGAACTTAGTGTAAAAACAAATGTATGTCGGAAACAGAGCTGCACAAAGAATGCTACACATTTCTATGTATACACACAACAATCTTGAACTTTTTTTGCTTTAGAGGCAACACTTGTAAGTGTAATAAAAATACAAAACATCTGTGACATCAAATGATAATTGACATTAAAAATTTGGTGACATAAATAGAAAGTTTTCCATTAATTTCATTGGGTATTATATGACAAACCTAATCATTGCTGTTGTTTTTTTAAACACACGGATTTCTTTTGAACTGTGACTTATATGAGTATCTTTAATGATCTGGTATCTTAAATATCTGAGGAAGTGGTAGAATTTGGAAAAGGCATGTAATATAGCAGAGGATTTTCAATATAAAGGGGACAATTTGCCTTCAAGGGATTTTTTGAGAATGACAATATTGCATTGAGAACACCTTAGCCTAGCCAGGATGTCTTTTGTGTGAATTAGTGTATCTCAAGCAGTGAGAATTACAGTGAGTGGCAGAATTATTTTAAATAAACATGCAACCTCCAGAGACTTAGCTACATTACTGATATGTCTTTATAATGTGAAATCATCTGAGTGTCTAACACCTCTATGCTTTTAGAACCCAAATAAAGTAAGTATGAGTGCTTATAAGTAATTTGCACAATTTTATTGAGAGGACAATTTCATGCAGAGATTCACTGGAAGTTCAGTAGGGCTGTACTGATATTAATTCATTAACAGTACTAAAACGATGTCAGACACAACAGAGAAGCACTAGGAAGCTACTAGTGGAATACAGGGAGTTAAATACAAATTACAAATCATCTTCTCTAGACAGTCTGTACATGCTGGGCCTCATATCTTCATTTTTATAAACAAACTTACATCTGGACCAGATGAAGGCAGGTAACATTTTACATAATTATATTTTCCAGATAAGAATAAAGACTGCATAATTGGTGCCAGACTAAAAATTTATATGAGAAACATTCATCAGTTCCAATAAGGATTATATTTGTTGAAATCCTACATACAGGGACGTATATATGACCATCATCTTTTTTAGACCTTTATTGAGTAAGGATCTAACAAAGACAGGATGATACTATTCTTCATAGCAAAGAAAAACCTTTCCAAAAAAGGAGTGAGGAAAGCACAAAACCTGAAATCTGAGTAATTTCAGTGTACCATAAATGGTAAAAGAAAGAGAATCTGAGGGGACATCAAGAGGAACATCCTCTGCAGTGCCATAGTGCTCTGATAAATGCCAGAAACATTTAAATGTTGCCCACAAGTTATACCTTTAAAAGGCCCAGTGATTATAAGTCTCTGGCACATACCCAGACAAAATTTCCTCTTCCCAGTGCCATGCGCCATGATCAGCTCCTGTTGGAGACATAGCTGTGACAGGATAGGTGTTCTATCATGTTATAGGGTGTTCATAAGACTGAATCTAGTAATGACACTTCTAAAAAAGAAAGAAGTTTAATAGTTTTCTCTTTATCAAATATTACATATCAACATATAAATCTGTCCCTCCAAATATGGACAGATTTATAAAAATCTTCTGTTATTAAAGAGCTCAAAAAAAATAGGTATTTCAAGAACAGCTAAGCAGACAATATTCCACCTATATTTCTATATCTAAATGTCTTTCATTTTGTATTTGCACACCCTTCAGAATTGCCCAGAAAATAGAAATCAGAAACCTTAAGAATGTAATGTGAGTCTGTGTCTTTATGGTTTTGTCTCTGTCTGAAGCAGTTCGAGGACTGTGAGTTGAAGAGCAGATCAGGGTGTAATAAACCCATGAACAATGCTCCTTGCATTAAAACTGCAGTGAGATTATCTTCTGATTAGTTTCCTAAAACTCCTGCTGAAACTTGTGACAAATTGCATTGCACTTTTCCTGGAGGAACCCTTATTGATTTCTTTAAGCCACATGGTATTTAGTGCAAGTCAAGATGAGATAGTGGGTGGACTTTTTGGCTGGAAAAGTCACGATTACATCCATCTTGTTTGTGCTGTAGGTAGGGATACCCTCCAGAGTCTACTAAACCACAGCATGTCATTACTTGTCTCTTTGGCTAGTTTTCTCTAAGACAAATCTTATCAAGAGAGGGTAAGTTATGAGAAGTCTGAATGGAAATCCAACAGGGCCAGTTTATCTCAGGGCTAAGAACTGTTCCTGGTCCTCTTTAATTTAGTAATATAGACATATCCCATTAGTTTTAATTGTCTTCCTTTGCCATTCCCACCCCCTTAAATTGGAAACACAGATGGAAAAGCAGTGAGTGTATAAAATAATTTGCATCTCATTTGCCTGTTGTTAAATGATAAAGTAAAGCTGCATGTAGAATGTTCTCTGGAAGAAAGAAAAAAGTCTGAACTGGAAGAGTGGAGCCAATGAAGCAACTCTTTCTTAGCCTGACAATTTCCATATGACCCCAAGAAATAGCACACTTGTGAAACGATGTGAGTACTTGACCTCCTTGTTAACAGCAGAAAGAGGAGAAAGAAGAGGAGAAAAGAAGATAGAAGCAACAACTTCTACAAGCCTCTCAGTGTTTCTCTGGACCTCTTATTTGCAAAAACTCTATGACTCCCCTTTAGGAAGGCAGACATGTCACAGTGGTGTATCTGATGGAAGGGTGCAAGAGAAAACTGAGGCTGAAGAAAAGATTCTTTGGGCTATGTAATGTCTTCTGAAATTATTAAAATATGGAGACAAGGACAAGGAAGAAAAGAAAGCTGCAGAACTTTACAGGGAATTTAGAGTATACGAAATAAAAATATTAAGACTAATTCAGGTGCCTCTACTACCATTCAAGTTCAAATAGGCAATGAAAATACAATCTTTATCTGAAACTTGGTGCGATTTCCTGTGTCCTCTGTCCTATGATGTCTGTTGCTTCATGACCTGAAAGTGTTAAAGATTTGCAAGCTATGGAGAAGTTCATGCAGATCTTTGTCAGTACTAGTGTCAGACAGAGATTTACAATGCAGTTTAAATGCAAACATATTAGCCACTAGAAGACTGACCATGTCTGCTCTGCTTCCTCCTCCATACATGGTCTAATCTAACAATTTTTTTGTTTCTTTTGCTAACATGTGGTCATATGGCTGTGATATGCCATTGAGCATAACCTGAAGTTTAATTAGTTCAGCTATTGAAGAGGAAAAGTTAATAGCAAAAATTAATGGTAAAGAATAACTGATACTTAATTTAGACTGAGAATCTAAACTTGTCCTTAAAAGATACTAGGATATCAGTTTTAGATTTACTACCAGGACACTAGAGAAATTCAAGAATAATATTTAGCTAAATGAAAGTTGAATACTGATTAAAAAAGCTGATGTGATCCTTGATGCATAAATGATTGACAGTAGATAATTAATATCATGATAACAATATTATGGTGGCATGTGTAACAACTCCTAAACTGTTATCTTCAGCTGCAATTTCAGGATCTTAGGAAGAATACTGAAAACTTGGAAAAAGGCCATAAATGATGCCCTGAAATGAGAAAAATATTCATGACGAATACTTTTTTAGTTTAGGAGAGAGGGGTTGGACAAGATGATCTTTAAAGGTCCCCTCCAACCCAAACTATTCTATGATTCTATGATTAAAATGTTAATTGATGGTTTGATCTGTCCTTCAGAACAAGCTTGTATATCTGTATAAATATACACACCAGGAACTCAAATTTGACAACTGTTCATACACAGGTGACAAGAGCATTGCAGACCAGAAAAGATGGGAATTGAATATGTCTATATTTTAAAATAATATTATACATTCTTTTTAAGAATTGTGGTAGACCCTTACAAAATATTTAAATCAAGTTGGGATATTTCTACACAAGACACAGTATTTGTAGCAAGTAGGAAAGGAAAATGGGATAATCCCAGGGCATACTTTATGCAGTAGAACAGACTAAACATTGGCCTTAAATGCTACTGCCTTCCGGCTTTTGTATCTGTGAATCATCAATCTGAGATTTTTTTTAATTGACTCAGTTCATTGCAAGGGAGAACTTGAGGGTTTAGTCTGTACCATCTGAATCCTGACACAGTGTAGAAGCTATCAATAATGTTCATAGTTTACAGACTTTGCTACTGCATTTCCCAGTCTTGATTTAATAACCTCTGAGTTGCCATTGATTTAGAGGATAAATGTCCAGGTTTTTCAACACACAAACCGAAGCTACAAAATCTGCTTGTCACTGCTTGCAATACATAGAAACAAAATTTGTATTCTTTCTATTGGACAAGAATTATCAGAGTTTAATGATTCCAGAAAACTAAGGTGTGGGGAGGTGGAATAGGAACCAAGAAGGGAATTTCCAAGGTTTACCTATCTTTACTTATTATTAATTATGATGTGTTTTTCTAATTAAAATTCCATACAGGGTGTATAAATGGCTGAAATGTAAAACTTTAAATCACTGTCTAAAGCAGATAAAGAATCCAATGCTTAGACTGTAATTTCTAAAATGATTGTTTAATGTTTTTGGAGCAGAAACTAAGTAGGGTATGTTTAGACTGATGTGTATAAGTTTTCTTATCCACACATGGATAAGTCCACTAAGCATTTTCTTTTTCCTTGAAATATCCCAGTGAAAGGACAATCTCTAGTATTTCTCAGGCAAGTACAATACTCTGTGAGATCTCTTGTTTGGCATAGGGGAGGCCAGGATAGGGAGTTACATTTTTTTAGCAGCTTATCACGAGTGCATTTCATTGCTTTTCAGGGAATATTTCTTGAAATGCCAAAACAGGTGTCTTAAAATGCCTCATATTTTGTGCAGTAACCCTCACTCACAAATCCCCTGAAATGCATGTTAAAACTTAATAGCTGGAATATATCATATTAACACATCAAGAGCTATATTGAAGTAACATGAAACTGAGACTTGTACCCAGAAAACATCAGGGAATTCGGTGTAAGTAATTTCACTTGAGCTTTACATCTCTTTGCACTGTGTCTGAGTGACATGAGAGTGTGAAATCAATTTGTGATGTTGAATATTTGAAGACTGAAACTACAGTGTAAACAAATGCAGGCAAAGAAAGCATACATATCACAAGCTGATTGCTAACTAGAAGGAATGCAGTGGAATTTAAAACATCCTTCTCTCAAAGTTATACTTACCTTTATGGATGAAAATAAACCAAATGAGTTAAAGGGTTAACTGCCAGAAGTAGGGAGCACCTAGCATAATTCTCCTCCTGGTTTATACTGTTGATAGTTTCCAATGACCCAGAAAGTAGAGGGTTACTTTTGTACTGTTTTGTTCAGTTTTTGTACTCTGGATAAAATCAACACACAGAACCCAGTCCTTAATTATNGTGCTTGATGGGTAGGGAGGGAGGAGTTATCATTGAATAACTGAATATAAGAATGATTATAAGAATAATTTAAACAAATTAAACTATAGTGATTTGATTCACTGAAGGTAATTAGCGAAACACATGATTACAGCTGTAGTGTTTTCCATGGAACTCCTTGTTTCTACCTCATCTTCCCTAACTTTTTAACTTAGGCAGGGTAAATTCCATAGAATTCTGTGTTCCTGTGATACAGTCCATTTCTGTGTTATTCAACAAAGACGGATACAAACAGTGCAAGTCTTAAGTAGGGCTGTAGTAATCAATTATATAGGTGAGAAAGGAGGACAGTAGTGAGATTCAGGAATGATCTGTTCTGGGCAGTGGGAGGGGAGGGCACAAACAAGAATAGCTGGATACATAACACCCAAAGAAATCATAGTCTCAGTGTCAGGCAACATTTAATAATGGTGAAGTTTAAGGAGTTTCAAGTAGTCTCCCTAAAAAAGCAGCAGAAACTTCATCTATTGAGCAATATTTAAAGACATTAGTCAGAGCTTTAGGGAATAATTAGTTGAGCAGTTACCACTAATACAGGCAAAGTCTTTGATTCTCTCATTTTTTTCATCTGATCAGTGAACATTCTTTAGAGATTATTTCTATATTTTAACTCTCCATTAAAATCTCAATCCTGATTGTTTAAATAAGAAAGGTACAAGGCACATGAAACTTTGTAAGACATTTATGGTATTTTGCTAACAGTAGCTTCACCCAGTTACTTTGTCTTTTGACTATTCAGCTGAAATAAACCCACTTGCATTGTCACAATTACACTTTCATAGTTCTTTAAAATCTACCTTTACATTGGACATTTCTTTTTAATAATCCATCATTTTTTTTCTCATTTACCATCACTTTCAGTCAGCAGCACTTCAGACCTTGATGAGAGGTGCTCTACAAATGCAAATACATAGATAATTTCATAATCCCCACAGCTTTCAATACATCATCTCCCGTTCTACAAGATGACTAGGATCAAATTTGAAGTCAAGGGAAGGAAGAGGGAAATACAAATACTAGGAAGAGACTTGGTGCATGGCATGAATACATCTGTGCAATAGATACAGAAAATCTACTCAATAGATGCAGATAACACACAATGTTTTGGACTAGCCCTTTTTCTTTTCTCCAAACTGTTTGCCCAATCTTCCTTTGAAGTGAGCTCAGTTAAACTCATTAAATGAATCAGGATCTGCTTCTAGAAGCAATCCATGTTTCAGCACCATGTGAATTTTTATGACTAAATTATTGCCCCTGCTGGAAATAGTGCAGGTTTTTACAACGGAAATAGTGACAAGCAGACCCTTAACCATTGTAACGTTAGTAGTGAGACTGCGCAAATGCAAAGGCATTACTGGAGTTCCTGAGGAAATTACAATTACATGATATATGTGCTTTCCTGATTAAAACCTGCCATCCATGTTTTAATGAGGAGATCTGGGAACACATAAATCCTTTTGCCAACAGACCTATAAACAGTCTAGATTATTTGGACCAATTCTGCCATTCACAGTTGAAGATGCCTCAAGTGTTAAGAAGTTTGGTCTTCAGAGTAACTCACACAAAGAAAGGGTAAATGGAACGAGCCCTGTACTGGGGACAGGACCAAATGGGAAAATCAATTAAAGTTTACAGTGAGAATTTTCTCTTTCCTCTATTCTCTGTCAAAAATAAAACCTCCAAGAATGTCAAGAAAAAGCCTATTCTTCTCAGAAAAATACTAACCTAACTATGCAGAATAAAGAAGCTCAGATAGTTTCTAATTAATACATATCACCATTATTCAAAATTTATAGTTGTTAATCACAATCACCCTGACTTCTGAAAAGTCCACAAGTTATCTAAATTCATATGACTGGGCACATTTCTGTAAGAGGCCCAAAAGACTCTGAAATATTTCTGGTTCACAGTAGAAGCTACAGAATCTTTTCAAAACCTTATAAATGTTTAAAAAGACAATAAAATCAAATAATAATAATGTAATACTGCATTAATTTTCATTCACATATGGGAAAATTGACTTACATATTATTTCTTGTAGGTGTCAGAGGAAGTCAAACTCAGAAGACAGGATTCCTTAGTTCTTCAGTCATTCATATCTAGAATTAATCTGTGTTAAAATCTCCCAACTAATGTCATTTCCCTTCCAACTAGGCACTGAGGGTTATGGAGCTGGAGAGAGCTGTCTGGGATGTGATACAACAAGGCCCTTGCAGAGCACTCCCATCTCCCAGTGCAGATAGTTATGCATTTTACAACCAGTACTTCTGCATAGCAGACACCTTCTGTCATGCCCGATACAGATATTTTGTTTACACTTTCAAAATCCTTAGGACACCCATAGAACTTGACTGCTCTGGCCAGTCCACTGGGACCATTATGCATGCATCTTCTGCTCTGGATCTCCATGTCAGCTCAGACCTGGTCACCCATGGTGGCCTGGGTAATGTCATGGGTCAACCTATATCCAGCCCTATTTCTGCTGCTCAAGATAACTGGCAGGTTTTCCTGAATAGAGTTACATGCTGGGTGCATTGTCTCCTGTCCTACCTATGCTGTGGTCACCCTTGGCTCATGTCTTGTCTTGCCTTGTGGAATAGCCATCCTCTTGCTCCTCTGTGACAGCAGTTTTCACTCACTTTCCTTCTTCACTCTTTTTCTTCATACAATGGCTTTTAATGCTTTTAATGATGTGAAGTCTTCAGACTACAGTGTGATGGAAGGCCAAAGGGCTGCTAATAATACTTGAATTCTGGAGTTCTGAAGTCAAGTGTTTTTAGACTGCCATCTGGGTTCCAGAGAGAAAGAAAATTCAAAAAATCCTACCTAATTTCTCTCTTCACCTTTGCAAATCAGCCTGTAATGTTATAATAATATTACTACTTATGTTTAACCTAAGCTTCTTCAACTGAGCAATATAACTTACTTCATTTCTCTAGAGAGGTTCAGATTTGAAGGTGATTTGCTTCAAAGTCATAGATGAACAGAACTGAAAAGGCAGCTGACGTGCTCAGTACAGCCCACATTTTGTAATCCCCGGTTTGTGCTCAACTTCCAACTATGTCCCAGTGTTTAGTCAGAACATATAGATTGAAATCTTAGTCTTGCCCAGCCTTCATCTGTACTTGATGGAAAGGAGAAAGATCTTACAGAGGGCAGATCTGGCGGATCTAATTTCTTTCTTTAAACAAGATATGAAACATAGGCTCTGAGCTCTGACACATTAAAGGCTTAATTGTAAAATTCTCCCCTGTAAGAAAGAGTATCAGACCTTCACTGTCACGTTTTCATGTAGCACAGAAAGAAATTACCTTTGGAAGTTCTCCTATAGAGGGGACTGTATGGAGATCAGAAGACAACCTTGATACCTTCTTATTAATGTTTGTGTTATCCTGGGAGAAGAGTCTGCAAAGGCAGAGATTCTTCCACTCTAATTGACAAAGAGCCACCTGCAGGGAAAAATTTGGTAGAACCAAGCAAGGAAGGAGCAAACTGAAATAGATCTTCCCATTTCTTCCTCTGGGAGGTCTTAATAGCAAGGTGAAGATAATTCCTTTCAGATTCTTTGAAATGGTCAAATTTTGAACTAATTTCAGTAAATTTTGATTTTTTAAAAAAAAATCTCAAAACAGCGGTTAATTTCAATTAATTTCTTTATGAAGGAAGCATTCACTGAAATCAAGCATGGTGCTCAGCACTTATGCCCAACAATGAAAGAGATGGATTGATTGGGATTGATGGATTGATATCTGTCTACAAAAAATCTTTCTCTCTCCCTCCTTTCCCCCTGAAGTCTTGAATCATAGACTCATGGAATCATTTAGGTTGGAAAAGACCCCTAAGTTTATCAAGTCCAACCATAAACGTAACACTGCCAAGTCGACCACTAAACCATGTCCCTAAGAACCACATCTACATGTCTTTTACATACCTCCACAGATAGTAACTCCACCATTTTCCTGAGGATCCTGTTCCAGTGCTTGATAATCCTTTTGGTAAAGACATTTTTCCTAATATCCAATCTAAACCTCCCCTGGTGCAACTTGAGGCCATTTTCTCTTGTCCTATCACTTGTTCCTTGGGAGAGGAGACTGTCACTCACCTCGCTACAACCCCAGTTCTCTCAGCTGCTCCTCACAAGACTTATGCCCTCTCAACCCTTCACCAGCTTTGTTGTCCTTCTTTGGATGTGCTCCAGCACCTCAATGTCTTTCTGAAGTGCTGAGGTTCTGGGCTGTGGGCCCCAAGTTGGAGTTGACCTATGGATGAGTCAACCCAACAGAATGTTTTGTTCCCCAAGTGGTTTCAGGCCCCAGAGGCAGAACCTGACCCACCTGTGTGCAGCCCTGCCTTCCCCCAGGTGATCATGGTTGGGGTGATAAGCAAGGCCAGGACTGTATCAACCAGGAACTGAGCAGTTTGGAGAGAGTTCTTGTTGAAGTGGATTTCTGTTGGGGCTGGTTGTAGCTTGCTGAGCTCTCTTGTGGTGGTGTGTTTCCCCCTTGGCTCTTGTGGTGGCTGATTCAAGGTGGAGATGAGAAAAAGATGAAGAATATGTAAAAGATGAAGGTATGCTGAGGGGATGTTGCTGAGTATTGGCATTGGCCTGCCTAAGAAGGAGAGAGCTAGCAGCTCAAAATTGGTGTAGTCAGCAGGATTGTTTGCAGAAGAAGAGAGCTAGCAGCATGCTCTCTTGTAGTGAGGGGCCCAAGGTGCAGCCTCACCAGTATTGAGTGTAGGGGGACAATCACTCCCTAATCCTGCTAGACACACTATTTCTGATACAAGCCAGGATGCTGTTGCATCTGGGCACAGTGCTGGCTCGGAGTCAGGTGATACAATTAAGAGGAATTTTACAGGTTTTATTTTACTACCAGGTTCTTTTCTGCTAAAAATGTAAATTCAGAGGAAGCACCAAAATAAAAGCCAGGTATCTTAAAGTAAATTAGTTTCCAGCTTTTGAATGTCAGAGGTAGAAAGAGGGAAGGAGGAAACAGGAGAAGGATGGCAGTAGGGTTTTGTTCATTATTTTGCAAGCTCATTATCTTCCTTTGCAAGCTTCAATCTTCCTTTATAGATATAAGACCTGCTTGACATGCTGTTATTATAAAAAATTTGTAGCTGAAGGAACTGATACCTAGGGAAATTTACATGTGTAAATTAACATAGGATGAATATGTCATTGCTGGATTTTCTACTATCATTGATAGTTATTCAGTGTAACTGTTATCTGTGTACAAACTGACAATTTTCTGTGTGGTTCAAATTTTATCAAGGTGTATTAATTAATCATTCTTGAGTCCCATGATACTTTAGTTATATGGAGCTGGCTGGCTCCCAAAAACTATAATTTTAAGCCTATAATTTTAAGTAGAGTTCCTGTTTAACCTATCTAAGGAGTAAATTAGATGTCAGTTTGGTATTTGGAGTTTGGGGGGAATTGTATAGCTGTGATATATAAATCAGTTTCCAAAAATTTTGCACAGAAATTAGGTTAATTGAAATTGCTTTGAATTTCATTTTATTACCTGTTTCACCAATACATAAATCAGTTTCACAGTGGTATTATGCAGTCATGTTTTGTATTAATGATCACCCATATTTATGTACAGGTTGCTTTTTGATTTATTTTTTTTTAGTTATTTTTATTTCTAGCTCTGGAGTCCCCAGCACAAGAAGGACATGGACCTGTTGGAGAGGGTCCAGAGGAGGGCTACAAAGATGTTTAGAGGGCTGGAACACCTCTCCTACAAAGACAGGCTGAGAGAATTGGACTTGTTCAGTCTGGAGAAGAAAGGCTTCAGGAAGACCTTACTGCGGCCTTCCAGTATCTGAAGGGTGCTTACAATAAGGCTGGGGAGGGAGTTTCTCACTTTTATCACTACAAAGGCCTTTATTGATAGGACAAGAGGCAATGGGCTCAAACTGCAAGAGGGTAGATTTAGACTGGAAGTTTGAAGGTAATTCTTAGCTCTGAGGGTGGTGAAACACTGAAACAGGTTGCCCCAGGGGGCTGGGGATGCTTTGTCCCTGGGGATGTTCATGACCAGGTTGGATGGGGCCTTGAGCAACATGGTCTAGTGGGAGGTGTCTCTGCCAATGGCAGGGGGGTTAGAACTAGATGATCTTTAAGGTTCCTTCCAACCCAAACCATTCCATGGTATAAGAACGGCAGTTCCTCTGCAGTCTTACCAGAGTTTAAACCAAAGGAAGTATAGATAAGATGAAGAAGAAAGAAGTCTTGGGTAGAAAGTTGATCTAGTTTGGGAGTTCTCTTTTCCAAGCTATAAGTCAGTCCTGTCTTGCTGTCTTTCTCCTCTCCTCCAGAGAGTGAACCAGACAGAAATTTTCTCATCCCTCTAAAACCACCTGAGGACATATGAGAGACAATATTGATAAGCTTCTGATGGAGTAAGACTATGGATCATAGTATTAATTACGATACGAATTTCAGGGTTTGATTTGCATGAACTACAAGGTAAGTTGTTCATTTGGCCAAGTTGTCCCTTAATGAGAAGTAAAGCAGCGACAGGAGTGAAATTTAGAGGAGGCAAGTTTGAATAGTCATTTCAGAAGCCAACCACAATTTAAACAATAATTTCTAATGATTTTATCATTGTGCTCATAAGCAAAATAACCATTGTGCTATATGAATTTTACAGTCATGGAAGTATAAGGAGGTATCCCACAGTGACCTCATATAGAGCAAATGTGTGTATGCTGAAGCAATAGGGACATTCTCAAAGGATTTGCAGCATTGCTGTATGCTATATACAATTCCCTCTAAAATGAACTTTCTTAGGGTATAATTTCTTCCTGAGAAGAATGAATTCAGTGTGCATGCAGGGCAGATTCAAATCATCACCCAATGAATTGCATGAAATTACCATCTGAATATATAACAGTTGTTACCCTATGTGAATATATATTGCTAAATTCTTCTGTGGTCAAGGTCCTCCAGTTTCACAATGTTTTCATGTGAGAATATTATAGTAATGATACAAAAAATGTGATAAAATTGAGTTAACTCCTGCCCTCTCATTGAAAGAAAAAGCAAAGTTTTTTGAAAGTGAGATAACTAGTCTTAAAAAGCCAGGGAATAGGATTGCATGGAAGAAGTCAACTTCCTTCCAGATCCCGTGGCACTGAAAGGCTACATTAGTTTCACATTGAAGTTATTTGAGTCAATTGCATTTCAAGACTTTAACATCCCATGGAATTGCCTTATCATTGTGACAACCAAGAGAAAATGGGATAGGAAAAGGGAGGAAATTGCGGAGCTGAGAGGAAATTAGATAAGCTTTGCTTGTCAGAACTATAACTCATTGCACCCTGGATCAATTACCAACATTAGCTGAGGTTGCTTCACAACAGTTTAAGCCAGATTTTTTGGAGGCGAAGCAGGAGTTGGAAATTGGGACTCCACTGACTGACCCAACCTCTAGACTACCAAGTCTTTCTTTCTCCCTCCATCACTCTGTTCTTCAGTGAGTACTGGATAAAAAAAAATAAAATCTTTTAAGAGAGGAGCTAAGAGAATTGTGCCTCCTGATAGACAATAATCAGGGGTTCAGCTCATAGCTCTGAGAGATGAGAGATATATTCAATAGAAAATACCAGTTTTCAATATGTCTTTCTTACATGTGGTTCAGTGTTCTATCAGCTTGACTACTGGCTATTAAAAGCTTCTTTCTGTGTGGGATTTTTAAGTCAATATGCCTGTCATATCTTCAAAGCTAAGCTTCCTGGAAGTACCCAGCAAATTTAAATATATTTTTATTGAAAAATCTTTTCCCAAATACCTTAAGTCTGGTGCTAAATTGCTTTGATTTATCAAGACTTAACTGGGGAGGGGTTTTTTTCAATCCAAAAACCTGATTTAGTTTACATAGACTTTCTTGAGAACAAGTTGTAGTTATTTTAAAGATGAAGAAAATGGATTCTAGTGTTTCTTGTATGAGTATTGATGAAAACAACTTCAATTCAAATGTAAAAAAAGTCCCCTTGGAAGGGTGTACACTATTATTTAATCAGACATGAAAAAAACATGCTATGCGATTTCTACATCTCATGCAGATTAGCAAGTAAAGATTGGATTTCAGTTATTTTCAATCATTAAGCATAATGTACACAAACTCAAAGTAGCTCAGTAATCACAACTGTAAAAATGGTTATGAAATTCATTTCTATCTTTAATGAGGGAAGATGCAAACCTTCTTAGATAAGCAATACTTTACATATTTATGCTATTATATGATATATTTTTGTCTGGGAACAGACATGTCAAGTAAGATGATGCTTTTTTGATGTTTCTGAAACGGGTGAAATAATCTCTAATCTTTGCCTAAGTTGTCATTGGCTACCATACAGATTTTTATAAAAGCTCATGCTGTTTTTCTTTATAACTGTTTCTATTGTGTGCTTTCCAAAGGTCTAGCAATGGCCTTATTCTGCTTCCTGTAGAACTATGTCAGAGCAGATTAAGAATACCAGAAAGATTACGTTTAGATATTTCCTTCTCAGTTGCCATCCTGTTGTTCTACAGTGAGCAGGGTGAAAACTGATTCTGAAAAAATGATGGGAAAGTTCAAACATCTTTTCAGAAAGCACTTACAGTAGCATGGCATGTTGACAGATTTTCACTGGACATTATATAGACAGACTCCTTCAATCAAAACTATACTCCTGGCCATTGGTTCTAGCACAGAAAAAAAAATACAATGGCATTAGATGTCAGAGAAAGTAAATAACAGATCACATCTGAGAATTTTAAATTTGATGAAATAGCTGCCCAAATGGATGGGAGGAAAATTATGTATCTGCTATTCATTTTCAAACAGGAAATAATGTTCTAATGGCATCAGACATCTATTAGCTTGCCATCTTGCCATTGTCAATATTTGCTTAAGTAGATTTTATTAGTGGCCACTGAAGATTTCAGATAAATTTTATTCAAGTGGGGTCCAGATAATACAGAGAAGGGGGGGGGGAATTTGTAAATATACTGCCCTGTAGTAGTTAAAAGCAACAATTACAACAAAGTACTTCTTAGTGGAAATAAAGAGCTGGAGTCCTTCAACTTCAGAGACCTATAACTGCAGGACTTCTATTTGGCTTTGGTTGAGCCTTATCCATATTTAGATTCATTTTTTATTTATTTCATTTTACAACATTCTTTAAGTTGTTACATATAGGGCTTGTCACTTAACCAGCAGGCTATCAAGGTTCAAGTCTTCCTTTTAACAGGGTAAGAGAATTCTTTATCTTTAAATGAACGAATAAAACAGGAAAACTACTATTAAGGAAATGAGCACTATAAGATCTAACACGGATGGACTGACTATTTAACTAGGAGATAAACTTGAAAATTCCCTTTTCTCTTTCCAGTTGTTGTGGTTTAAGGTTTGGGGAAGGGGAGGGACAGGTAGAGTGGCTATTCCACTCCCCTTCCTGCCATGCTCTATAAAAGGACACAGGCAGTTCTGCTCGCCCCTTCATCGCTGGGATTGCTACTGGGACTGCACCTCTGTGTGGCTGGCTACAACTCCACGTGGCTTGGGGGGGATCTAGCAACATCCGAGGATCGGTGTTGTATATATTTGTATATATATCTTCTCTTAATACCTCTGTATATTCCCCTTTCTTTAATATCTCTTTTGTTGTTCCCTGTTAAAAGTTGTAATCTTGATTTCCAGCTTTGTGTAAGGCCTTTCTTTCTCCCCCAGGAGGGAACAGAGGGGAAAGAGGGGTGAAACAAATTCTGCTCTGTGGGGATTGCCCTGAGCCTTAAATGGAGACACCAGTTTTCTGAAGTTATTTAGGGTGCGTGGTGTTCTGCTATATTCTATTTCAAAGACAGCTGGATTTTACTGGCAGTTGGAATAATAATGTTCTGCTTGCTTCAATTATGCTTACATTTGTTGCTAATCCTCTAATATGGTCATATACTAGATTCAATAGGAACATTCATATATATATGTACTTAACAGGTTTTGATTCCAGTATTTTCTTTCTTCCAGTGAAGTATTAATTTAAATGTGTATCAATTTTCAAGGAGTCAGAATTTCATTCTCTTATCTGCTATGGTCACATCTCTTGCAGTCACTGTAGCACTTCCTTAAATCACTTCTGAACAAAATGTGTGGAGTAATAAAAAAAAAAAAAGCAACAGAAATCACTAAAGCTTCAAATATTTGTAGGAAGGACAAACTCTGCAACTGAGTGAAGAGAACAGAACAAAAAGTTTACTAATGATTTTTTAAACTCTCTTTAGAGATTTAAAAAAAAAAAGTCATAATAATAACACATGAGCAGCTAAAGGATATTAAACATGGCCCAAAAAGCTCAGCCATAAAAGATAAAAGCAGCAGTTACTCAAATTGCCTGAAACAATTTCTTGCATGTAGTAATAGCATCACTCCCTTAATGTCTTAGTCTTGAGACCTGGCACATGCTGATAAAGTTCAAGACTGAGGTTTTCTCAGGTTTAGGTTTTCTCCCATCCTCTTCCACCCCCTCATTCCTTGTCATTTGCAGCTGTTTTGAAGAATTTTACCTGCTTCTCAGTGGGGAGACAAAAAAACACATGGTAGTTTGGATATTTAAATTCCTCCCAGCCTTAATCATTTCACCCTGTCAGCAAAGAGGGCCAAAATAATAATAATAATTTAAAGCTTAAGACTGTGAGCCAGTGTTAACTCTAAATTGTTACATCTAGGTTTCGTTGTTTTTCTCCCTGCTTTGATTTTTTTTTTCTTTTTCTGCAGATTGAAGATTTTTACTGAAGAAATAAAGTCATGAACAACATCCCTCTGCATATCTCTGGTTGCTCACTCAACACCACTCATTCTTCCTTGTTGCCTTAATAATAGTAATAATAATGACATTAAACCACAGAATGAGGCACATGATGTTAGTTTTTGATGGCTGATATCTTCCATGTCATCAACCAGAGATCTTGCTAACTTATTTCTATTAGCATGTCAAGCATAAATTTGAAATATTGCCAAGGCAGAGACAGGGAAAATGCAAACCCAAAGTTTTCTTTCTTAGATGAGATTAGATTGAGATGATAATGAAGCTGCCAAAATAATCTGAATGTTGTAGCCAGAAGAGGTGATGCCCTTCCTGGCTGAATGATTTTCTATTGGTGGCCTGTCATAATTTATAAAACATAATCTGCAGAGCAATGTGAACAAAAGAACTTCTGGGAGGGGTCAATATAGATAAGAGAACCCAGGAAGACCTCTGCTAAGTATGGATGCTGTCATGGGGTCATTCAGCACTGCTGGGTTTTGGATCTTCTTCCATAACTTAACCAAGTCTGACCTATTTGGGGAAAAAACAGAAGACTAATAAGGTTGTACTAGTAACAGTGATAGTTTAGGATTTTTATTTATTTATGAGAATGCCACATCTTCTGCACAGCTGTATAACAACTACAATGATTTTCTGAAAAAAAAACCCAGGAGTGCACACAAGAGTCTGATTCAGGTTTTTGTTGGTTTTATTCCCGTTCCTCACATGTGCATTAGCATTATTCTGTGCATTAGCATTATTCTGTTTGACGATTTTGTTGTTTTAAAAGGAAGTGGAGTGAAGTGTTCTTTTCTTTTCAGGTGCACGTATTATAGAGCTTAAAATAATTGCTATGAGACAAGACCTTCCTTCAGAAATGTTTGGCCATGTTAATGATTTGCCTGGTTTTTAAATGGGTAGTAAAAGTACTGTAAGAAAAGAAAACAAACAAAAAATAGATTCTTGCTTAAATCCACTGTAATTTTTCTCAAATGTTAGAGAAATTTTTGTGGTGCTAGCTGAAATCAGTGCGGCTGAAAGCCAATTTCCCTTATTCTCAGTTATAGTATCCCTAACTTGGCCAGCTCAAATAGCACATCTTGTTCCCATGTGAGTCATATTTTCTGTTTATATACATACTTGTTTTTTATCTGTTTTGCAGAGAAATGCATTGCCTTTTACACCACAAATAATCAATAATATGACTACTGCATTCCTTTCTGGGAGAAATTGGCTTATGGGAGGAGGGGAGGATTTTTTTTTTTATCTTCTGTTGATTTTATATATTCCAGGACTTCTGTTCTGCAAAGGGAATATAAAAAGTGATTGGCTGTCCATTTATGTGCAAATTTGTGCCATTTAAAGCAGCAAAATGTTGAAAGATGAGATAACATACAATGGGTCTTAAGGTTAGAACTATATTAAAACCATAACTTAGAGTTATTGGCAGAAATTCTCCCAGGAAAAATTATTGATCCAAAGAACAACGATCTTTTACTTCAGATAGTCTAACCTCCTCTTTTTTTTTTTTTTGCATTTATGTAAATGAAAATCTCTAATACCCTTTAAAAATATGGCATAAATAATTCTTAATCTGGACATACAAATGCTAGTAAATAATACATATATATTATACACACATCATAGAAGCCGTCATCAAGCACCTGCTAAATTTAGGAAAAAATGCTAATATTCTATACCTTAGTCTGATATTAATAGACTATGACATCTTAGACAAATCCCTTCATTATTTATGCTTTGTTTCCACAACAAAACTTTGCCTATGGTCTCTAATTACAGAGGATTTCTGAGGCCAGGGATGGCCAATTACTTCCTTTGTAGGACCTAGCAAACTTGTAGCTATAAGAAAAAAATAACTAAGACTAGATATACTTTTGAAAAGCATCTCAACAGTACAAAGCAGACGTACATTTTGGACGTGCTTAGGCATGTATACATTGCATATATACTTTATCTTGATCATTCTCAAAGGTTTACAAGAAAGCTAGTTTTGTTTTTTCAGTCTTACTCTGCAGCATATTTTACAGAGAAGTAAATAGCCAACTCGCTTTTAGTTTTTTGAATGTTGCTAGACAATGAGAAGGTAGGTGTGTACTGTACATTTCATTAACGAATTGCTTTCTAGATAAAATCTGGCTATTTGAAAGATTCTAAGGTAAGAGCTTGACACCTGGAAACTGAGTGAGTCATCTAAGAAGCAGGAAAAGCACAAAAATGCTCAAGTTGTACAGAAGCATATAGGAAAGAAAATCAGTATAGCCCTATATAAGATTAGTCCTCCAACCATCATCTTTCAACTGGGTACCTTTTGCATTCTGAAGGAATTCCAGGATGTTTACGTGATCATGTGGAAATTTCTAAAAAGAATCTTTCAGTTGTGGAAAACCTATGAAATATCCATTAAGATCAGCTTGAATCTACTGTACTAAATAACATAAAACGTCACATCTCTCTTTGTATTCCTCAGCTTTTCTTAGAAATTCAAGCTCACAGTAACACATCAGGAGCTAACATTAAAAACGAAAGCTATCCAAGTAGTTTACAGAAGATGTATATTGTAAATACATACTTGTAAGATAGGTGAAAGCTAGGTCAAATACTTCCTTCCATGAGGAAGAACTCAAAGGAACCATTGATCATTGACTCTGTCAAAGTGGGGGATTTTTACATATTTTTTTCAAATCAGACATCCTAATTTGAATTATATTTTTGAATGCTTTTAAAAATTATTATTATTTCAGACGAATACAGTGGAAAATGAGATGTAGTGCTCCTTTCCATAGGATTTTAGAAATCTTTGCACAAGGACTATGGACTCATCTTTCCAAGTCACACTTGATTCTTCATTGCATACAAGTATATATGAGAGCTAAACTGATTGCATCCTTTTTCTTTGTGTTTTCCATTCAGTTCAACCACAATGAGAAGCAAAGGCTTCAAAATACTGTCATAAGGAACTGCTGAGCTTAGAAAGACTCTTTGGCTTTTCCACAACTTTGTTTTGAGGACTAGTATGAAGAGCACAAAGGTTGGTGACACCAGAACGCCAGTCAATTCAGTGGTAATGTTCTCATTTCACATTAATATCTTTCCCATGTTGTTCAGGGTAAGACTTCACCAGAGGGTTTTTACTCAGTCATTTCTGTTCTCTATGCATCAGACAATTGAATGACAGCATGACATGACAAGATGACATGCGGTATTACCAGTGTCTCGCTACCACAGAAGTAGTCCATGGTGTCTTGTCATTTCTTCCACATGGCTATGTAGTGTACTGAGTAACAGAAGACGAAGAGAAATGAAAACAGAAAGTTTAATTTGGCTCCAGAAAGGCAGGTGTGTAAGTAGGAGAAAAAAATTCTTTAAATTCATGTGAAAAAATGTGAAAAGCACTTACTTTCTACAAGAGTGCAACCAAAGTTATATTTGAGATAGTAGATAAAGCTTCATATTTATTTTACTGGCAGTATAAGCTAATCTATCTGTTCATTTGCACAGTTATCTATATAGCATGCACGTATGCATGCATGAGCACGCATACACTTACTGTCTCTATATTTCTATCTCCCTTTCTTTTATAGTGGACTGGCACTGCAGAAATTTGCTCTATGAAATGTTAAGGATGGTAGAAATAACCACTGCAGTACTTGAGATCAGCAGCTGAGACATCTATTTATTTCATACAAACTAACAAATAGCTATTTTTTAATAACAACTTCTAGCTGACACCATCTGGACTGACTTTAGACCAGTGCCATGAAGAAGATTCTATAGGGATGTTTTCAAATGATTCAGGATACAGAAGAGGTCAGAACAGGGAAGTTCAAAAACTGTCAGATGTTGTGCAGTAAGTAAATACAACAATATTCATTTGTGATAATGACATTAATATGGGGATTCTGTATTTGATCTGAGTTTTAATCTTGTGTGAACTAAATTTACTACTGGGATAAGCTGTCACAGCTGCACTGGGATCACTGGAGCTTTAGAAGTTGGCAGTAAGAGAATCCACTTTTCTTTGGTGGCTTTAGTCTTAGGTCATAACATGTGCTTTATAAAACAAATAACATATGACACAGTAAGCATGTTAATGGCTACATTTTTGGTGGAGATCCCCTGCATACAATTGACTAATTTAGTCACCTAGATGCATAAGGACATGCAAACACCATAGGCACATCAGGACTAGCATGCCATGCATGCCCTAGTATTTGCATTAAAGTTCCCATAAAGTTCCCATTTACCAAAATTTCTGAGATGGGAGATTCAGTAAAAGAGAGAGGCTTATTTGCACAGCTGAAGATATTTGCTTTGCTTGGGTAAACAACTCTTCTGTTTGTCCCCTGAGTACCAAATGAAAGTCTTCTACACAGTCCAAAGCAGTTTCAGGAGGAGAATCAGGTTTTTCTATTATCCCTTCATTTCACACAATATATCAGTCTGTCCGATTTAAACAAGTTGCATTCCTTTCTTTCACATTTTTTTTTATTTATACTTTGTAATTGCCATCTCAAATGGATTTCTGTGCAGGATAGCTAGTATTTGACATGAATATGATTTGACAGATTGAAATAAACACTGAAAAGTTTGTAAGCCCAAATTGACCATATGTTATGTTTCACATAACATGAACTGCATGTTGAACTGCATACCCAGCCCTCATACAGGAGTGTACTCTGGACAATTATTAATTCTGTCTCTTCCCTGATGAGGACATCTCTGGGGAAATGCATAAAGTTCCTTATCTGTAATTTTTCTGCAAATTTAAAAATATCTTCATGATTTGGAAGAAATTCCATAAGAGCAGCAGTAGGAATAATAAATCTCTAGTCCTCATATAGTAGCTTCAGTATGACACAAAAGGTTGCCATGGTGTTTAATTAATATACAGTTTGGAACACCGCATTCTTTTTACACTTGCAGTAAATGCAAACTTGATTTTTAGTTGAACATCATAAGGAAGACATTCTCAGAAATCCAACACAGCCTCAGGCAACACTCCACATGTTTGGTCATACTGGATACTTCTAAACTGAAGATTATTTCCTTTAGACAAGAGAAATACAGCCACTGACAATAAATATTGTTTCCTGCTTTCTTGAAAATACTCTTATTGTATATCTTCTTGATGTCTGAGTATTTTTGAAGAACTATGCAGTTATCTGTTGTGTTATTTTTAATTGTGATATATCTATCTTATTTGACTTCAGCTATTTAAAAGTGAAGTGCTTTGTCTGAACATCAAATAGGTATTCTCAGATGCAGATTCATTCTAGTTAAGATAGATAATAGTTGCAGTGGATTAAATAATTTTTAGATTATGTATTGCTCTATTACTTCTAGTTCTATGCTTAGTAACTTTAAATCCAGTTGAATTAGTAGGAAGGGATTCCTCAAAGGTGTTGTGAGTTAACATTGGTAGGCAGCCAACCCAAAAATAGCATCTTGCTTGCTCCCCACAGTTGGGAGAACCAGAAGGGTAAAAGTGAGAAAACCCGTGGGTTGAAATAAAGACAGTTTAATAGATAAAGCAAGAGCCGCACACACAAGCAAAGCAAAACAAAGAATTTATTGGTGTACTTCATATAACCTTGGGTTAATACATCCATTCACAGTACATTCTACAGATGCATTTGTGACATTGTAATGCAAATGTCAATTCTTCAATTTCTAACATATTTTGTTTGGCTACAGCTAGATTTTTGTGGTTCAGATGCTTTGTGATATGCCTCGGTTTCTAAATCCATGAATAATTCAAATTATTCAGGCTATATATGCAGATTTCCCTGAAGTCTTAATGTGCTTCAGCTAGGCAAACCAAATGATGGCAAACATGGCAGCTTCCAGTATGGGGAAACATTCTGAGATCCTGAACTAGTTGAGAAGTCCCCACAATGTCACCATTCTGACTATATTTATTTTTCTCTCTACTTCTAAGAGAAACCAGTATGAATGGAAGAAGGAAACAGTGCTTCCTAGTGCTTGAGATTGTTCATTCTTCCTTATTAATAGTAAAGCAGAAGGGATTTTCAGTTGATCAGTTATCACACTTTTACAAGGATCATGTGGTACAAAATTGTACATTTCTTTCAGCATTGCTTATTTCAACACTTCCCACAGTTTGCTTTGCATGTAAGTGGCACTTTGTGTGGCAGCACAGGTTGCACACAATAAATTAGAAAACTTGGAAAAGCTGTTTGAAGGAGCTTTTATTTTGTGTTTTCTTTTAATTTTCACATTTATATCATAGTAAAATGGACTTACTGGTCTTTGCTCTAGTTTATTCTCCCATGTAAACCTCTGAAACATTTTTCTTTGGGAGGTTAACAGGGTACTAATGAAACCAAAACTAAACACTGTAAAGAAGTGAAAATAGAAAAATAAAACCCTTCTTTTCATTACCTAAAATATTGTCCATCTAAGTTACCAACTCATTAACTTGAGTAGCAGTTTTAACTGAGTTGTACTTTTCTGTAGGGCCAGTCCTCTCTGGCTATATATGATGACCATTCTTCACCCCCTCCTGCTGATGCTCCCTGACTCAGACACTGTCCAATGAACTGCTCCTTCCTGCCATCTGTTGGTCTACAGGTCAGAAGTCTACTTATGGTGGTATAATCACATGCAAAAAATTTCTCTCACAGAAGCTGCATCTGTTATTTGTTAACAAACCTTTTCTTTTCGTAGTAAGATCTACAGAAAAAACACCACCCCCCAGAGAAATAGCTGATAGAAGCACCCAGTATATTAAACATTTGTCTCCCTTCCCCACAATCTCGCTTAACAGCATATTTAAAGTCACACAGCTATATCATTAAATACTTGTGAAGCAACTATTAGTGATAAGTGTATTATAGCTACTTCTTATTATCTTAATGTCGTCTTTTTTTTATGTAAAGAAATGATTGTAGAATTTCACCACTAGTACTATAGTATGGTAGTAGGTGACTGAAACAAAAACCCCAAATAAAAATGAAATGTTCCTAGTCTATCTGATTCCTATAACAGAGAATCATGAGAATTAACATTCTTTTTTTGGTCTTTTTTTAGATTTACAAAATAACAAAAAATCCCATGCTTGGTCTTCTATTGGCAAAGCTGTTGGCCAAGTTCTGCACCAATATCATTGGCAGCATTGAAAGAGTATCCAAGTTACTCATAAATCTTTTTCCACCTGGAGGAGGAATATTCTCCTATAACAAGAAACCACCATTCAGCCTTGAGTTTTCCAGGGAATTCAAGATATTCTTCTTGCCATGTTCCAGTATTTAAATGAATGTGATACATTTGTTTTGCTGCACATCATTATCTCTGACATTCATGCAATAATCTTTGTTCAGATAAATGTACTTCCCTTCCGTATATGTACTTCTTGTCTATTACTGTTAAGGGTAAAAACTATTGGCTTTGGAGTAGTTCTTTCTTTGAGTATTGGAAACATGAGTTCTCATTTTTCAGACTCCTCCCTCTTCCTCTGACTACTTAACATATTAATGGTGATTGTGCTGGTTGGGGCTGGGATAGAGTTAATTTTCTGCAGAGTAGTGGTATGGGGCTATGTTTTGAATTTGTGCTGAAAACAGTGTGGATAACACAGGGATGTTTTTATTATTGCTGGGCAGTGCTTGCATGCTGTCAAGGCCTTTTCTGCTCCTCACACCACCCTACCAGTGAATAGGCTGGGTGTGCACAAGGAGTTGGGAGGGGACACAGCCAGAACAGCTGACCCCAAACTGACCAAAGTGATATTACATATGATGTCATGCTCAGCATATAACGCTGGTGAAGAAGGAGAAAGGTGGGTTGTTTGAAGTGATGGTGTTTTTCTTCCCAAGTCA
>VYZX01013796.1:0-25360 GCA_013401335.1 Brachypteracias leptosomus
ACCACCCTCATTGTAAAAAAAAAGATAATTCTTCCTTGTATCTAGTCTAAAACTACCCTTTCTTAGTTTAAAACCCCTACCCTTTGTCCTGTCACAACAGGGCCTGCTAAAAAGATTGTCCTCATCTTTCTTATAGGGCCCCTTTAAGTACTGGAAGGCCCCAATAAGGTATCCCAGAGCTTTCTCCAAGCTGAACAACTACAACTCTCTCAGCTTTGTAATCCGTCTTTTGAGGAAACACTATTGCACTGATTAAGGGCTTATACAATGTTCATAAATCTTCCACTTCTCATTTTGCACTTGATAAATTGGGCTTGGCCGTAGTTGGAGAGGCAGATGACTGCCAAGTGCAAAATACCCATCCTGAAGGCAGCATCTAGGGCATGAAGTTAAAGGTGGCCAGAATCATAATTCATGCAAAATGATCTTCTTGGATGCTCCAGCTCTTGTAGCCACCTCCTACAATACTGCCAGTTTGTTTAACCGTAAGTAGCAATGCACATCTCACTAAATCAAGCTCCAGAAAGGCAGCCTTCTGGGAACTAGAGGAAACCTCTAATGTATCTTTCTCTGGCAGCCCTGTGAGCATCTCAGCCAGGCTCACAATAGATCAGCAGACCTGCTTACTGTTGTATGCATGCCCAACAAATAAACTGTTTTAGTAGTCCTGCAAGAGGGCAATCTGGTCTGTATATCCTTCTTCTTTTTGACCCTGGTGAGCATGACCCTGTGTATAGCAGACAACTTCCCTGGTTCTCTCAAAGGCAGAAAATTAGAAGATCACAGAATATTAGGAGTGACATGAAAAGGTTTGTTTTATCATCAATTACAAGGCCCCTGATTATTTAGTAAGTAAAAGAAATCTAACCTTATTCCTAGTCTTTCTGGAGCTCACTGATTTCTTTAAGTGAAAGTGACATATTTCATGGAGCAGTATAAGACCACCCTTCTTTTTTCTTACCTTTTGCACTAATATAAGGTGGGAGGCCAGACTCTCCACACCAATGAAATGTTTCTCTTGTACCTAGTCACTAGGCTTCTCCAAGCCTATTTGTGCATAGTGAAAATGTTTTAAAGGAATCCTCAGTTCTTTTCCCTTGTGTTGTGTGCTCAGCCTGTCATTCTTCTCCTTGCGTTATGGGCTATAGGGTTAAGTGTCCCATGTTTCCTTCATTGTGGAGACAAATATTTTGGGTTCTTCCTGTCAGTTACGCCTGGTCAGAGTGGTTATCAATAGGTATTACAACAGCTGACTTTCTAGCTTTGCTTGCATTGTTTTCTGCATGAGGCACCCCTACTGCTTCTTGCAAGCACTCAATTTGTCAGTGTAATATAAAAAGCACAGCAACTGAACAAGAAAAAGTCATCCTCTGTGGCCCATTTGGATATCTGGACTAGGTTCCAGTGGCTGGACTATTTGTGTACATCTGCATGGGGAGGGGGAACCCTGGCAGGAAAAAGAATGATACTAAGAATGCATGTGCAGTGTGCTCCATACAGTTGCAGCAAGAATTCTCTCTTCAGTAATGTGATTGGAAGGAGATTTTTTTATTTCACAATTCAAACATGATAATCTGGTTTTCTGAAACAGAATTTCAGACTTCCCTATGAACAGCCAACAACTACATCCAGCTCTGTAGTTAATCCCTCTTTCACCCAAAACAGCATTATGTCATACATGTTATCTGTTTTCTTGATGAATATTTCTGTTTTTTTTCTCATGAAGGTGCTTTGCAGCACAATCCCATGTCTTCTTTTGGTGCCTATTAAGGGCTGTATTAGTATAGAATCTGCTTGTAATCTCATAGGAATATCTGGGAGAAATCTGGTTCATGAAAATAGCTTTTAAGTGAAGTTGAACTCAGTGGTTTGAGTTTGGGTGTGGATTTTAGAATCAAAAGACAAAGTCATTGTTTTAGCTTAATACACCACCACGATACGTGGCAACCAAAGTCAAACATGTATCTAGTGGTGTATGGAGATACTGTGTACGTTCCAGAAATGTGTATGAACAAGTAATGCCATGATAATTCACTAGTCTAGTTCATGCTAAAACACATTGTCTTCCTGTGCAGGGAAATCCACTGTTCTTCTATTTAGGCAGTTACTTCAGTATTTCAGCTACAAGTATATACTTCTATCACAATCTTTTCTCAGTTTGCCAGGTACTAATGATGGATATCAATAACCCAAACTTTGCAGATGTCCTCTGATATTTTTTTTTTCATTAGTTTAAGTGGAAAAAAGAGCCAGACCTGAGTGATTGTTCACAGTGTTCCTTCTGGTGATTTTGTTTCTCTAACCTTGTAAGACCACTGATGTGTCATTCCCTAGAAAGGTAATTTCTAACCGACTTGCAGAATTTCTGGATTTGCTTGTCCAAATTTCTTTTACAAATCTTTAACTGTCAGATGGCTGTACCTCATGACAGTTTAATGGGGCTCTACAGCCATGTATTCTCACGTCTAGAGTCCTGCTGAAACCTGCAGGTTGCCGTTGACAAAGTCAGAAATGGAAGAGCTGAGAGATGCTTGTAAAGCAGAAAATACTGGAGACATTGGTTTGGATGTTAAAATAGCTAAGAGGTGGTCAATGTCTTTAAGAAATGAAAGGATCATGTATACTTTTATGTCCTACTAAACTCCTTTGATAAACCAAAATGCACTGCACAAAACCGCACTTTGAGGTGAAAGATGCATCGTTCTTCCAAAAGAGAATCTAAGAACAAAGCACAATTCCAACCCAAGGGAAATGTTATGCTTCTAGCCTTTGTTTAGGCTCACTTTTTGACAGTGGTTTGCACTAGAAGCAAAGGAAGAATCAGTGCATGCAGTTCTGGGTTGGCTTGCTGTGTTAATATCTGCAGCAGTGACTTAATGCCTGTTGTCACATATTCCCACAAGGAATAACATCTCAGTGAACTCTGAGAAAGTGTCAGGAGGCCTTTGGCACTCTTATTCAACTACTGTGGCATTTTCTGTACTAGCAGTGAATACAACATCCCTAAATTTCATTTCTCCTGAACTTGGAAAAAGTGAAATGAGCCCAGAATGGCTGTTTCCGGGCTTGTACTTTGTCCCCAAGTACTATCACTCTACTGAGATCTGAGATTTTTTTTAACACACTGTTGTCATGATCAGCTGAGATGAATGTTAACTGGATCTATTCAAGGCAGTATTACTGATCCATTTAATCAGAGCTGATTCTATGACACCTTTAGGTCTTGGATAACCAGTGTTTTCCTCTCAGTCCACATATGCTGCTGTGTAAATTTTCAGGTAGAAATTTTCTGTACTTTCTTCACTGGAAATTTAAACCCCATCTTATGATACAATTGTCAGGTTCTGCCCCCCCCCTTTAACATTGATTATATGCATGATGGCATTTTCTAATTCAAGCATGTGGCCTGCCTCCATCCCATCCTTCATTTCTAAGAAGGATATGGGAGCCCTTGATTATTCCTAACATTGCTGGCATCTTCACCATATCAGTATTGTCTCAGGCTTTGGGCACTGGTCAGGTACTGGGGATGTTTAACAGGCTATTGGACTTGTTCTTCCTTTTTAGCTCTATGATTCTTCACAAAGCTAGCTGGTCCAGAGAACACCACAGGCCAAGAAGGTGTGCAAGGTGGATTAATTCATGGGAAAACATATAGGTGCCTCAGTGCAGAGTTTTCTCTTCCATTAGTGATCCTTAAATAGACTTCCTAAGACTTTGAAACCTACCTATCATATTAGGTTTAAATTATTATTATTTCAGTAGATTATTATTATAGATAATTAAAATACTTTGTTATTCCAGGATATTTAAAAAAGACAAGTAGACTCATTTGTAAACTCAGCATGAGGATAGGGCAACCCCTCATCTTTGTTTTTGAAGCAAAATTACCTTACAGCACTGTTTTCTGATCCTTACCTCTAGCAGTGAGAAAGCTTAACTGAGCCCATGCTTGTGCTCAGATCTTCTGGGATGGATACAGAACGGAGACGGATGATTTCTTTGTCAAAAAGAGTGAAATCATGGTGAAATACTGTTATTGAACTCCTTTGTAAGAATGACAGTGCTGAGAATAAATTTAGAATATAATATTAGGGTATAATTTCAAACAAATTCATCTCATCTTGTTTGCAAGATCATATTATTAAATTCAGCTGGAGGAGAATTTCTCTTTGTCCTACAGGAGTCATATAAAAACATTTATATAGTCCTGTAACATTTACACAGTGTTCTACACTGCTGACATGCTTCTTACCTGGGTGAGTGGAGACAAAAGAAATACATGGATGATGATCCATTACTGATGAAAAGGAGGGAGAGAAATGAAGCAGAAGGATTAAGGAGGAGCAGAGGAGCACTGGGCTATGAGCAAACTGAGGCTAACCCTGGAGGGAAACTATTACAGAACATAGGAGAGGAAAGTTAAATTATTTGTATGTGCCAGTACTTTGAGAAAGAATGAGAAAACAGATCAACAAAGCAGTGTAAACACAGGGAAGAACAGATGTCTAATTAACCTTTTTTTTTTTTTTTTCTTTAGAGCAAAGTTATTCCTAAATGTCCCTGCAGAAGTGTGAGACATTTGCAAGGAAGCACTACTAGTTAAACTAATGTAGCAGTGACATTATGGTTAGAGACAATAGAGGCCCATTTATCTTTTTGCGTACACCCCCTAAATCAGATGAAATCAGAATTATGTACTATAGTAAAAACTATGCAAGGAAGGAAAGCAAGCACTAGGTCTGCACTGCTTAGGAATTATTTCCACCATGCAAGGATAAAGTGTGGCCTCTGCTGTGTATAGACTCAGAGCACAGGAGGAGAGTCTTCCTCATCTTATAATGTATCTGCTGTTATACCTGAAACTACAGAAGTATTTTAAGCCTAAACTTGATTGGAAGCCCTGTTTTATCACAAGTGAGATTATAATTCCTAGAATAAGGAATTAAGAGCATTACATATATATATAACTTCAAACATTTCCAATATATAGCATAATTTGGAAATTATAATGTAGGTTTTCTGGCCATTTTCGCACAGAAAATTCAATCTAAACCCTGAACACTCACTTCCATTAAAGGTTGCTTAAGTATCAGATAACACTGCCAACTTACACAGGCTGAGTCAAATCTTGTGTTAAAGGTAGATTGCAAAAAGATGAGGTATTTGTACCACAGGTCTGTGTGAATGGCATTTTAAAAGTTGGTTGCATACATGCAGTTGTCTGCCTGCCATTTGAATTGGATTTTGTTGGGTTGAAGTCCTTCAATGTGATTTTTCTTGCATCAAACCTCTTCAGCTCTGTGGACTTTGTTGCCACTGAATTCAGTGATGTTAGTGAAACCCACAGAATGAGACTGCCTGAAATCTTCATGGTTCTCCAGGTGGAGATTTAATTTTCCTTTTCCACAGAGAGAGGCAATCTGTACATCCTGATATATCAGGATCTGTGGAAAGTTAAAACATTCCATTTTTACTCACTTTAAGCTTATTATCTCCAAGGGCTACTTTTGCTTGCTTTGAGACCTTCCAAAAGTGTTAGGAGTCTCTTCTGAAGGCCTGGGACAGACTTACTATTGAAGACAGTAGGGTAGTCCCTAGGTGGATCTAAGTTTCCTGATTCTAGTGTAGAAAACATTTGTATTGGAGAACTTGTCTGTAATAAAGCTCCAGTTCCCTAAAGCCCTACAGAGCCAGACTCAAGAGTTTCAAAGCAGCACATTATCTCTTTGAAGAAGTCACCTTTACCATGAAGATGGAATTAAATATATATTACTACTTTTTCTTAAAACACTCAAATTAAAAAAATCCATCATACATTTGAAATAGTTTATTCTTTCCTATAAAGGATCTTGAAATGACCAGCATCACAAAGAGGTGAATACTAAACATGCCTGGACTGTTGGAGGCACAGACTGGTCAATGACAAAACTCTTCTCATAAATTTGGTTGAGAGAAATGGCAACTTGTGGCCATTTGCATGCGTGTATACATATATGGGACTTACATTCCTGAGGGCAACAAAGCTGGTGAAGGGTCTATAGCACATGTGTCATGAGTGGCTTAGAGAACCGGGGTTGTTTAGCCTAGAAAAAAGGAGGGTCAGGTGAGACCTTATTGCTCTCTACAACTACCTGAAACGAGGTTGTAGAGAGGTGGGGATCAGTATGTTCAACCAATTAACAAGTGATAGGACAAGAGGAAATGGCCACAAGATGTGCCAAGGAAAGCTTAGATTGAATATTAGAAGAATTTCTTTACTGAAAGGGTATCAGGCATTGGAATGGGTTGCCCAGGGCAGTGGTGGAGTCCTCATACCTGGAGATATCTAAAAAATGTATAGATGTAGTGCTTAGGGTTATGGTTTAGTCAGTGTTAGGTTAATGGTGGGACTTGATCTTAAAGGTCTTTTCCAATCTAGGCAGTCTGTGATGCCCTGCTTAAGCAGGTGCAGGCTTATGGTGATTGCCATGAGTATCTGCTTGAGAGCAGCCACCCTCCTTTACTTACTGTCACGAGGTTAAGTATACAGTACCAAAAAGTAGTTGAAGATGGACGTCTGTGTGAAAGGTGTTACTCTTTCCAACTATGAACAGTGAAGGGGATGGGAAGAAGTCACTTTTACCTATAAAGGAAGATAGGTAATAAAACTCAACCCAGTTTATTGCACCTATCCTAAAGCAAGGGTAGATATGACTTGGTGTTGTAATTTCTGAAAGTATAAGGTAATCCTTTACTGCCCCTGGCTGCTACCACATCTTTCTTGCCCTCTTCCTGTCAGAGTCACAATAAACAAACCATCAAATAAAATTAATGATCTAACTGCCTCCCCCTCTAAGGGGTTGCAATGAAAGACCACTGTATCAGGAAGCAAAAAGAGCTAAGGAGGGAGTGTATGTATGGGAAGAATATCTGCCTCAGTAGGGATGATTAATGTGAAGGAAGAGCTCATCTATCTGGAAGGCACACTGCTGCAGCAGACTCTGGGAAGGAGAGGAAAATGTTTGGCTGGAGCAAAAGCTGTCACTGCAGAAGAAAAAGGGGAGAGAAACAATCTTTCACAATTAGCAAAGTATGTGGGAAGACCAAGGACCTTTCTACCTTCTTCAGGAGAATTGCCTCTAAGAAAAAAAGGAGAGAAAATATCTTCATTAAAGGTCTTAGACCCTTGTGGCTCTTTTTTATTCTCTGGTTGAATAAATATGGACCATTTCTGCTCTCTGCCACAGATGACAGATGAAACATATTCTGCACCCACTGCTTTCTGGTGTTACCTTGCCCTCATTGGCACCTGTTCAGTTTACCAATGAACCTGCAGCATGTACTGCTACCTGGCAGAGTTTGCCAGTCCCCTTACCATTGGAAATAAAATACAGAACAGGGAATGACAGTCTTCTCTGTGTGTTTGGGTTCATCTGATGTTGCTGATGTTTAGAAACCAATACATTTGGCAGAAGTGGTTGCTATATCCTGGCAGTTCCTCAGTCACTATTTCTAATAAATATTCTTGGGGCTGCCTGGGCTAATAGTTTCCACGCTATCCTGGAGTATAGCAGCTGTCTCTGTTTAGGGCTCAGGACAACCCCCACGGAGCAGAATTAGTTTCACCCCTCTTCCCTCTTCCCTCCCAGGGGAGGAAGAAAGCCCTCACACAAAGTTGGAAAATTAAGATCACAACTTTTAACAGGGAGTAACAAAAGGGATATCAGAGGAAGGGAGATATACAGAGGTAACAAGGGAAGGTATATATACAAATATATACAACACCGATCCTCGGATGCCACTGGATTTCTCCCGAGCCACGTGGAGTTGTAGCAGCCACAGAGCCGTCCGGAGCCAGCAGCAAATTCCAGCGAGGGGGGGGGGCGCAGAACTTCCTGTGTCCTTTATATAGAGTGTGGCAGGAAGGGGAGTGGAATAGCTGCTCCACCTGTCCCTCCCCTTCCCCAAACCTTAAACCACAACAGCAGCATAGTGGGAAGTATCATAATTGTGATCTCTGAATGCTCAGCAGCAAATAAACTATGATGAGGAATCCAAGAGGCATCTACAGGACACTTTATCTCTGGAGTCTCTTTACAGGGCTTTGCAGAGGAGTTGGATTTTTTAGTTTTTAATTTTTTTTTTAAACCAATCCTGCTGAAGGTGAACTAAATTCACTGATTCCTTTACCAAAGGACCAAAAGCACAAGAACATCATCTTTCCTGTGTGGTGACTCATGATTGAATGAAGCCACTTCATTGAAATTAAAGATTGAATGGTTTAGGCAAAGAAATTGTAAAAATTGGAATTTTCAATGGGGAATAGAACTAAACTGTATTAATGTGGCCAAAAAAGTCCTATGTTGAGTAGTATATAACTGAAATGAGTCAAATGTCAGTTAGTGTTGGGTGTCTGTAAACCTCATCATATTTTCACTCCTTGGGAAGTTTTGATATAAGTATGGTTTTGATGAAATGTCCAGGGGATGAGGTTCCAGAGGCAATTCAGATTCAACATAGGGGAAGTCACAGTGAGTCCAGTGGGACCACTCCAGAAGTGGATCTGATCTCATTTGTTCAAGCTATTTTTAGGAAAAAAAATTCAGGGTCATTGGGTGGGAGAAAATCGTGTGTTGCTGCTACGCAAATCTTCTGCTAGTATCTGCTGTGTGTTACCATCTCTTGTCTGGAAGAGACCATAAACTAACTTAAGAAGAAAACTGAGAAAGATTTTGCAAAGAAAAAAACCATGATTACTGATGACTGTTTTTAATATGAATACATTTTATTTTTAAAATGAAATTTTGTTTTTTAAATTGCTGGTTATAAAAACACCATTCAAAAACCTAAAACATATAATATTCTACTGGGAACAAATGATAAAGTAGCCTTGAACTGCTAACTTAGGTCTTAAATGTCTGTCTTGTTCAGTTAGGGATATCAGTAACATTTCAGTAAAGGCAGAGCAGTCCTATAGCTGACAGAGGACTGGTAGAACAGAGAGGTGAGTTGAAGAGACTTGAGATTGCAGAGTAAATGTGAGCTCTACCTCAGCAGCTCAGAATTAGCTGTCTGGGGCCAAAGTCTTTCAAGTGATTGTAAATTTGTGTCTGAATAGGTAAGGTAAATATTAAGCTTAGAAGCACTCTTCTGAACGTGACAGGTAATAGGAACACTGTGGTATAGCCATCATTTTCAGTTTAATCATTTGTGACTGTGAGGGATGGTTTGTGCCGTGATAGATCTTGTTAACTGGACAATGTGGGGTCTTAGAGCTGGAGCTATAAGTGCTAAGAGCTAAATACGTCTGGAGTACTTCTGTAGAGCTTTGGGTCTAAGTCTGAGAGTATTTTATGTGTTGGAACTGAGAAGCATCCACATGCTGTAAGGAGACATTTGCAGGAGATGACATACATCATATGTGAAGGAAGCTAACAGAGAGGATATACTGAAGAATTGGACTTTCCATGGTATTTGTCTGCATTTGCTCAGTCTCAGGCAGCTGCTTCTGTAAGGACATGAGCTTTCACAAGCATTTGTCATCACTAACTAAATCCTGTTTCTGGAGAAGACATTGGTGCGAGTGGAGTGATGAGTACTGGTGAATTCAGCAGACCTTATCCAGCCTCTGAGCCTTACAGTTGTCTTTTGCATAGTTTGTCCACAGCTCCAGAGTTAAATCTTGTTGAGTCACTCTGTCTCCTGTACCCAAGATGTGACAGCTATTTTTTTCATGTAGGCTTTACATGTAGGCTGCTGCTTGATCTCTCTCCCTGCACTACCTTTCCTTTTGTATAGACAGTTGGGAAAGATGAGGGGGACAGGCAGAGAGTTACCTATGGGTCAGAGGAAGTAGAGCAGAGCTGACTGGAAAGCATAGCACAAAAGTGAAATCCTGCAATTTGTACTTCAGGGCAGGCGTAGTGGCTGGTGTTTAACACACACACAACCCTAGACCCAGTGCAGTGGTACCTGTAAAACTCAGGAATCTGCTGGCTTTGAGGACTCTTTTGAAACTAAAGTCTGCATTTATTGCAAGTTGCATGTGTCTCAGCAGGGCATAATAAGTTGTAGCTGTTGCTGGGGTCCGGCCCTGTGTGCTCCTCTGTCTCCAGTTGTAAAGGGCTTCCACTTGCAGGGGGACTTGGCAGTGTCTGTGCCTTTTGGCTGGGGAGCACTGGAAAGGTTCTGCTTCCATTTCACTCACAGTTTGTAATTACTGCCAGTGATGTGACTGTTCAGTCACAGGCAACTGTGTACAGGGCTTTCTGGGCATGTTAAGCTGCCAAACATTTTCCATGGTTGTGTAAACTGTTCCACACAGGCAGCTATCAGTGTAAAAGAAAATAGCATTGAGGTGCAAGCAACTGAGGAGAGACCTTGTAGGTTAATAAAATATTGCTCGTACTGCAACACTCCAAGCTTCTACACTCAAGTTGAAAGGTATTTGTTGTTTTTCCTGTTCTTTCTGTTCAGTTGCAGTGTTTCAGGAAGTGGAGTGTGTCATACAGTTGTTTCTGTGTATCCTCTTTGATGTTGGGCAGTACTGGGAATTTTAGGAGAGTTTCCAGAAACCATGGAGGCATGAGATAATCTTACACTTCCTATAGTCTCCTGAACCTCCAGAAACCAATTTTAAGCCTGAAAGCAACAGATTTCGTCCTTTGCAACTATCTTTAGCTTCTCCATTCCACATACCTCCTTTAAAAAGCAGCTGTTATAATTTTTGATATTTTTGCTATGCATAATTTCCCCCTTTGAATCCAGTCTGGATCTTGGTATGTTGGCAATGAGTTCCCCAGCCTGATTTCACACTGCATGAATGATGCTTCTTTTTTAACACCTTTCAGTTTCCTTTGTTCTCACCCTGTGAGACAGAGAGACTGGATGTTCCCAGCTATTTTTCTTCAGGCTGTGCACCATTCTATAAAGTCTTTCCTTTTTTCACTAGTTTGTTTCCCAGCCCTGGTATTTCGTCTTTTTTTTTTTTAATTGTATTATAGTTTTTTTCTCTAAGCAATTGCTCATTTTTATCACTATTCTGAGTCCTTTCTAGTTAAGGGATGTCTTATTTGCATGTCATGGCCACCACACACAGTACTCCAGGGAAAACAGTGCCATTACTTGCTGTTCTAAATTCCTCATCTAACAGAGACTTAATAGACTATAGGAGATAAACAAATGAGTTTAGAATGGAATGTGGCCCAGAAAGCTGGATCTAAGCATCTTTAAGTTTCAGGGACACTTGGATCCAGATCAGAGGTTTTTTGGCTCATGTTTGGAGTGTAGTCAGCAATTACTTCCATGACTGCTGAACCCAAGCAAAAATTTAGTAGAGAGTTATGTATAGCTCCTCTAATCTGCTTTGGAAAACTGCCAATTCCTATGTTAGTCAAAGACTGAGGAATTGAAAAGGTGACCTAAAGCCACCTCTGTCCCCTTAATTCTTTCAGGAAAGACAACTTGCTGCACTAGAAGAGCCATCCATTTGCTTTTCTTGCATGTCCTTACTCCTTGCACTGCCTACCATTCCTGCATTCTGCCAGTCCTGTCGATTTCTAAGTAGTGCTGGTGAATTAGAGACCTCTTGAGTACCTGTGCCCACCCTCTTGTGAAGAAATATCCTCTTTCTGAACCATTGTATTGCCATGAGTGTGTGTAAGGGAAATGGTCAAGAGAAGCTACTGTTCATGGAAAAAAAAGCATCTCTAGATCTGAATAAAATTATCTAGAAGAAACATGAAGAACCTCCAAACTGGAATGGGTAAATCTCTAGGAATAGGATATTGTAAAGGAAATTGTAAGGTTAGGTTGGTGTAAAATACAATATTTAAGAGATGTAAGTTCAAATGTTTCTGAAAAATGTTTTTATTCCTTGCTAAATTTTTCAATTAAATTTCTGCAGCTCAGGAATGAGGGGAGGTGATGAGTTGACCCTGTTGGGATCTAGCAATAAGAGAACCCTTACTTTTCAGCTCTGACTATGAATTATTGGCAGGAATCTGCTTTTGCCTCCCATCCCCCTTTTTCTTACTCTCTCTGAAAAACATGTCACCTCCTGAGGAGTTGTGGCTACCTACAGGATGTATTCTTATTGTTGTCATTTTTCATATAAGTAGAAACAAAGCATTGGCCTTACAGATGAGAGTAATTTACACTATAGTCTTACTCTCCTACAATTTTAATCAGAAAACCATAGTATTCATGAAAGGGCATGGTAAGTAGGCAAGTGCTGTTGGTAGTTGAAACTGGAATTTTCAATGTTGCCAGAAACTGTATGTTACCTTAAGCAATATCATTTTTCTTATTCCAGTAAAATATGGAACTAGCATTCCTAAGGATTAAAGGCTTGGATATCAGAGTAATGTAAGGAAGATATGAGACAGAAGGCAAAATGCAAAATGTAAAAGCACTACATGTGCAGTGATTGCACACAGGCTTCATACTGTAACACTGCTCCATTGGATAAAGGGTAGTTGTATTTCTGTCAGCTGGTTTAGCAGGACAGTTGTTTTTTTTTCTCCTTTAGGTTACATGAACTTTGGAGAGAGAAAGTAGTCTCATGTCACGTTTTTCTACTGCATTCTCAATGGCTGCTGCTATAAAAATGGTTTACAAGGCTCTGGTGGCAATATTTTTTCTAAATCTTTCTGAAAACTGAAATTATTTCTTCAGGACAAGCTAATATAGTAATTAATTGTTCATACAGTATTTAGGCAGATGGAACATGGATGGATCAAGGAATAAGAGGTTAAAAGGGAAAGAAACTGCTGTTTCCTGGTTTTGTGCATTAAACTTCAGACTTAAGCAAGGACAAAGTAAAAGAACATAACTTATCACACTCCTTAACATTTCCTCTTCTTAGTGCTAAACTCTCCCCTCCAACTTATTGCTTTGTACAAATCCATTTTTCATTCCACAGAAACACCCTCTTTAAACAATCTTTTACATCAGGATGTCCCCTGGATGCCTGTCCTCCACCACAATCTGAGCACTTCCTACAAATTTATATAACCCACGTTAAAATTATTTGGGCCTCAGAAAATTGAATCCACTCCCAGCTGCCCCTTTAAGTAAGCAGTTTAACTGGGTTCACTTTCTTTTGTTGTTCTTGCTTTCAAGGAGTTAAATACACAATCTTCTTGTCGCAGCAGAAATGCTTCTTCCATGGTTTTGTTCTCAGTAGAAGCTGAGGTTGCCCATGTAATTACAAAACTTGGAGTATTGATTCAGTTAAAGAGACCTTTTAAGGAATGGTTGAAGATGTCCTGGAGAAGTGGTAGTGCCTGTAAAGTCTATGCCCTTGTTAGTAAGAAATGAGCTGACTCTGGTAGCTCTACCCAGAAACTGGACTATAGGAAGCTGTGGTGAAGAGCACGGTCTAAGCATACCCACTGTTTCCTCAACACTCCCTGTTCCATCCCTGGCAATATCTTATTTGTTCAGGCTAAGAGATTTTTCTCTTCCTTTCTACTGAATAATTGTGACTTGTTGCACTGCATTTTTTTAACAAACTTGCAGTAGAGCCTTTTCTACTGGAGGATCTCAAAGTGGCTTCAAATCATCACTAAATTTATTTATTTATTTATTTTTCCCTTATTGAACTAATTTTCAGAGATGTAAGGTTTGCAAAGGTTAGAGAAATTGCACAAGGTAATGGAGTAAAATGTCAATAGTTAGGAATAGAACTGAGAAATCCTGCTTCCCAGTCTCTTGCAGCCTTCACAGTAAGAACTTGAAATGTAACTAGTAGTCAAGAGAAGTTTTTTTGTAATTTCCTTTTTATATAACTAGAAACAGAATTATAAAAGAATAGCATTTCATATATGTTAAATATAACTTTTTCAAGTAGGTCATAGATATAGATAAACTGTTTAGTTTTAAATATTTCACTGTCATCTTTGGAATGGATGACCATAGGAAATTGAGAAATTAAATGAGGAGATATGATTAGTCATTTAGTACATCTACCATTGCCCTGTGGAGCACAATTCACTGAGCTATTGGTTTTAAATCATATTTGCTGCAGGTGAACTCCTGTTTTAACTTAGTCAATGATCCCAGTCTGCCACTGGTTCTGCGTTAATATATTGAGAAATAAACATCTAAATGTAGGTTATCTCCAGAAGTCTTTAGGTGAATACTTTTGGACTTTTTTTGCCTGTTAGATATTTCACTTCACTTGTTGGGTATTTGGTGGCTCTGTTGCCTGAGTGATTAACAAGAGATTGAAGTGAGAAGTAAACTATGAATTGCAGGTAGAAATTTGCAGATGAACCAAGAGATGAGTTGAGAATTCATGAGGTGAGGGAATGAACAAACTTTTTCATAGATATTGGAATACTTAAAAATGAGCACCTTATTTATAAGATCTCATGCAACACTAAATCATGTATTCACTGTATCCTCAACTTTATTGTGCTTAGCATTATGTTAGCTATTTAAAAGAAAAAAATCTCAGCTGTCATGTTTGAAACCTTATATTGCTTACTGTTTAAACTGAAGACTGTTTCCCATCTCTTCCCTTTTGCTTTTTCTTGGTGCTTCTTCAAGAAGCATTGCACATATGGGTTTCTTGTGAATAAATTCAACACTGCTTTCCAGATTTAGGCATTCATGTGGCGAACATATGCATCTGCTAGCCATGGAAGCATAAGTTAGGATACTTGTCTCAATTACATTCAACATCAGCCTGCAACCATGTAACTTAGTAATTAGGAACTGCTACTTGCACATGATCTATTTTCACTTAGCTGTCTCATGTCTTTGACCTAGAGCAGACAGGTGACTGATGCCTCCAGAATAGATGCATGGGTTTTGACAGTAATTCAGATGTAGGGATATTTCTTCACCTCTGGACAAAATTCCCAAGCTTTACTGTGTCTCTCCTTTGCCATTCTGCTCAGTAAAATGAATGGCCGCACACCTCTTGGGCCCTGCAAATGTGTTTGTATTTTCAATATTATCACTGCCTATTACACACAACCAATTAGATGTAGTTTGCTAACAGGAAGAAGACCCAGGAATGTGCTATTTGTATAACTTGGTGGCTCTTCACTAACCAGAGGCAACTATTTTGTAATTTATTGATGTATAAAAGTAATAAAGTACATTAGAAATAATTTCTCTTCTCTATCTCTGAATCATCCCAAAAATGAGTAGTGGTATTTGAAGGGAAGTATATAAATATATCATTAAAAACATACTAATACTTTAAGGTGCCTTTGACACGGTCCCCCACAACATCCTTATCTCTAAGTTGGAGAATTATGGGTTTGANAGACAGGCTGAGAGAGTTGGGGTTGTTCAGCCTGGAAAAGAGAAGGCTCTGAGGGGACCTTATAGTGACCTTCCAGCATCTGAAGGGGGCCTACTTAAGGTGAGGGAAGGTCTATTCAAAAGTTTTTTTAATGATAGGACCAGGAGTAATGGTTTTAAGCTAGGAAAGGGTAGATTTAGACTGAATATTAGAAGAAAGTTCTTTAACATGAGGGTAATAGATCAGTGGAATGGGCTGCCCAGGGAGGTGGTGGACGCCCCATCCCTGGAGTCATTCAAGGTCAGACTTGATGGGACTCTGAGCGGCCTGATCTAGGTAGAGATGTCCCTGCTTGTGTAGGGAGGTTGGACCAGATGACCTCTAGAGGTCCCTTCCAGCCTAAAACATTCTATGATTCTATGATTCTAAGCAAGGAATATAGCAGTGCTGGATGGCTTGCTGGTGCCACGTGATCTTAATGTGAAATGTCTCTTGAAGAAATACTCTTTCTTTATGGGAACAGGTCCAACAGTGGTGATCTACAGTCTCATTGTGGTTATGAATGCATCCCAAAGTGTGAAATGCAGAAACAAGCATTTCTGTTTCAGGTACCTCATTGTGGTAATAACTAAGTACATCTCAGACTTGAGAGTTTTCTGTTTATAATCCTACATGGTATGTATTATTATGCTATTTTTCTTAAGACACCAGCTATCACAACAAGAGTTCATACCTGTATTTTTTATTTTTTTTAAACAGCATTGTCGGGGTAAAAACAATGACCTTCTCTCTGTTCTGAATATTTTTTCCAGTTCATTGTAGGGGCATGTCACTTATATGCAGTTTTGGACAATCTGCCTCTCCCAATGTGATACTTTTTTCAGTAGATAAACAGGTGTTTATTCTCCAGCGCTGAGCACTTTATGCCAAACCTATATTCTCATAGGAATTCATATTTAAGTAATCTTTTTATTCTTCACTTAAGGCAGAAGAGATTGACTTCCTTGATTGTCACATTTGTATGAATGAAGTTGTTCTGGGTTAAGTTTCTTAAACTGGTCATGAATGATATCAAGTTGTATCCATTAATGACAAATTACACGTTACTGATGTCTCGTGCATTTTGTCAGTTGCCACTGACACATGATTCTCTGCCAGGTATTATGAGTGCTACGTAATTTACTGGTTTAGAGTTTGATTCTGAGGGCTGCATTGGCAGTTGAAGGGAAAAAGTAGTTGTGTATACACAGTAGTACAGCAGTTACTGGTGCTTCTAGCCACTAATCTTTTGTGCATGTTTTGCATACTGAGAGAGGCTGTTTTTATGCAAAATACAACCCTGACTGTTCCATTATAAGATTACTCCTTTTCAAATGAACGAAGTAACTCATTTAAAACCATATTTGAAAGGATTCTGCTTACATTATCTATGGGAGGAAGAAGGGGAAAGGAACTTGAAATTCTCACTATGCTTAGTCAACAGTGTAGTGTGGTTTTGCTGGTAAAGGAAGCTGATATGATAGTGCAACAGCATTATATAGAGCTGGTGGGGTACAGGTAAAACCAGCTGAGGCTGCTTTAGTGTGCCTGTGTAGGAGGTGGTGTGCCAGGTGAATGTAATACTTCCATGTGACATCCAACAGCATATTTTTAACCTTTCTTCTGTGGACATGTACCAGTTACAGATGGACTACTTGTTGCTCAGCATTTGCTTCTGAGGGAACACCTCTGCCTGTCTAAATATTTATTCCTAGGACTTGGAAATCACTCTGTGTGCAGGTTTAGTGCTTGTGTTATGTGGGTTTGTAACTTAAATGGGACCAAAGATGACTGACATGAATTTAGTTAAAATTATCTATGGCTAGTTGAAATATCTCTTAGAGGAAACACAAAACTTATGAGTGTCTACCACTCTATAATCTGTATTGATTTTTCTTCCTCTGTCTAGTCACAGTCTAATACAAAAACTTCGTCTAGTAAATATTGTGAAGTGGATCATTACTAGTTTTTGTGGGGGTTTTTCTGCAGGGCCTTTCCTCAGAACTGATTCTCAGTTATTTGGAATAGTCTCACTTAATTAGACTGCTGGGGATTTTGTATCTTCAGTCCATACACCTTAGCCTTACCTATATGATGATAAATGAGGGGCCAGGTAAAGATGCAGGTTGTTCTTCACTATTGTAATTGACTTATTTATAATGTTCTGTTCTTTAAATGTTAAGCTTTTATTCTCCTAAGTAAATGGTGTTACTTTGCCTTTCTATATTAGGAAGTTTAGCTAGACCTTGAGGACCTTAAATAGATTTGATCAAAAAAATATCCTTTTGTTCAATGGACAGCTTTATTTATAAGTGAAGAACTTGTGTAGAACTTCTTTTTAAAAAGTTTCAGACTTCTCCACTCCCCTTCCCTCACATACCTAAAATTTAGATACCTCTTAGTTTTCAAGGTTTTTTTCAATTTTTGAGTGAAAACTCAACATATTAAAAATATTCCTTAATGCATTTTACTGGGAGGAAAAAAAACTAGCTGAGGCAGTTAGAAAATATCCTTTCCCTTAAATGAGTGGTTAGCTGATTTCCTGAGGGATGAAGTCTTATATCCTTCCAGAATTCATGTTAACAAATACATATATGTAAAAACATTTAGGGATGTTATGGATATATGCATCCTAATATCATGACTCTATTATATAGACATGTGGAAGTATATTTGAATGGAACCCTAAAGGGAGTTCCCTGTACAGAGGATTCTACTTCTTCCCAGAAACTTGCCAATTTGAAAGCCTCCCTGATTATCCTGAAGTAGAGAACTTCATCTTCTAAATACAGTGTGGCAAAAAATATTGCTTTAGGTCTGCGTATTCTACTTCCAGTTACGATCCAGTGTCCTTTTCCTCCTGTACTGTAACTGAGTGTTTTTGAGTTTTCCTTCTGTGTTGACTTTACATAAGTTGTTCTGATACTTTACATTGCTCTTCAGATTCATATAGACTACAGTATAATTCTGGTTTTGAACTCCAGATTCCCTGTTTCTGCACCCCTCTTCCCTCGTATGCCCTCCCAGTGGAATAAAAATAACTGTTCAGTTCTGTTTTGTTTCCCAATGATCTAGATAAAGCCTTAGGGTAACCTTTCTTTTTTCACCTCCCCTGCAGCAGCTTATCCAAGTCTCTCATTTTCTCAGCAAGAACAAAATTGTCCACCTCATTGGATTCTCTTCCACATGCCCCTATGCCTTTCAAACCAATATCCCATTGACTTTAATGCATGTCCTTCTGGGTAAAATGCATTGGTCTGTTTGGTCCTGGGAGCACAATAACACCCTTGTCTCTAGACAGCAGAATTATCTGCTAGGAGCAATCAAAAACCACAGCACATGTTTTCATTCCATCCAGCCTAACCTTCCAGTTTTATTCATTGAGCATTTTTATTCCACATATAAGATGTCCATCAGATCATTCACAAAGCATTTCCCTTCAATGGTGTGGTGCTTCACCAAAGAGTTGCTTTGCCATGAGACAGAACTCAGAGCTACACCTATTGAAGGTAAGAAAAAAAGCTGTTTAGGTTATGCTGGCCAATACATGCCTTGACAAAAACATCTTTTCTATGGGCTTAGGCACTGAATTAGGAACAGTGAGAGGAAAGCACAGAGTTTACTGGCTGAATGCATGTAGTCCTTTTCAGTAGGAATGATGAATTCAGTCAGAGGAGAGCTCCAAATCTCTCCTGGGGCGTTCACTTTAGGAAATGATGGCTTATGTTAAGTTTAATACTACAGAGCATGGTATGTGTTCACTAAAAAAATTGACTGTATTACCCGCAAAGTGGAGTTTAGATAGCTTTCCTGCAGAGTAGTCAAGGAAGACGGCAAGATGGAGCTGAACAACAACAGAGTGCTTATCCTTTGAAACCCAATAGGTTTTTATCTTGATGACCATTTAAAAATACTTTTACTCTCAGGCAGCTCTCAGTTCCCAAAAGCACTTTGCAGACAATGTTAGGTAAGCAGATTAAGTGAAGCTATTGGAAGCCCTCTAAGGGGCAGAAAGGCCTGGGAGCCTTGCAGAGTTTAATACCACTGAAGACAGTGCCTGGCAGCTGAGAGCCCACCAGCCAATGCTAAAGTCTGTGCAAGCAGAGACATTGAGACTGCTGGGTGCTTTGTGCCACTTCTTTGTCAGTGGATCAGACAGTTTGTGAGAAGAGATGTGACAGCATGCTGTCACAGGTAGCAGGGCAAGGAGAAATGTGTGTTGCTGGCTGCAATTAGCAAGCTTTCTGAGTCACCAGCACAGTGTGAACCTCCCTCCTTGTCTTAGTCCTCATGGGAATGTGTTTGTGCTTAGGAAAGTTGGGTGATGGGGGGAGCTAAAGAGCTTGACATTACTGGCAACTGCATGGGACATGTAGCTCTTAAAGACAAAGGAAGGGAGGCTGAGTAGTGCTGGAGACAGACTGAGATCTGTGACCTCCTGTCAAAACAGCTAGAAACAGAAAACTCTAATTCTGCTGAAAAGGAATTAATAAAAAATGGGACTAAAGTCCCACAGAAAACAGATTTTACAGGAGAAGTAATGGGGTTGTGTGTGTTCGTGAATGAGCTTTGGGGTAAGAAAAGGCAAACTGAACTATGAAACTTCAAAAGGACTTACGTTTTTAAGCCAGCACAATGGGAAGGGGGCACTCACCAGGAAGCAGCTCAGTGGAAAGGAGGGATCTGGGCTGTGTTGTAGATCATGAGCCAAACACAACTGGGCTTTGTCATACTGTTATGGTAAAGCAAGTATAAGGGATAAATGGTATATTGCTTGAAAGACATGAGAAATAAAGTGATCACTGCTAGCAGTGTTTCACTGGGAAGTACTGGAGGTTTTAGAGATGCATAAACAGGGATTATACTGTGTGATAAATATCCATGACAAAAGTTAAAAGCTCATGTCTCCATCTTTTTCTTTATTGCTTCCAGCTGGGCTGTGAGAAACCAGTTTCTATTTTCACTATCTTCTCAGAATGCATGGATAGGATATACATATTGATATTCTACATTTTTCTGTACTTAATGTATAGGGAGATCAAGCTTTAAAAAATCATATGTGCACAAGTAAGAAAATGGAATGGGCTGAAAATGGTGAGATTAGTAGAATAGGATGACATTGTTATAGATTATTAAGTGACTTATTTAAGTTATCTTTTAATACTTCTTTGTCACTGGGAAAAACAAATGAATAATTTAAATTGCTATGAAAGTATTTTTTTTTCTTAATAGGTATCTGTGGATTTTTGGTAGAAGCATTCAGAATATGATAAGGTTACTGCACAGAAATATTAATAAGTTTCGAGTAATAGATCCTATAAAGATCCATACTATTCAATAATTTTATTCTAAATAGTTCTTTTTTTAAAAGTTTCACAGAAAAAGTTATATCTTACCAAAAATAACAATTAAAAATATAAATTGTTTAAGATGAGGAGTCATTTTACCAGAAAGAAATCTAACGCTTAAAGGGGTAGAAATACCAGGGAAACTTTTACTGTCTCTATTACTCAAATAATGTTTGCTTCTGTGCTTTACTGCTGAATAGCAGAGCATGGAGAAATGCTGACAGTGAGAGGTGAGTCATCATCTCTTGAATGATGGCTAGCTGGGGTTTACTGTGACTAGTCCAGGACGTCTCATGGCCCTGTGCTGACAAGCTCTGGGGAGAAATGGGCTGAAGGAGCCACACATGAACTTGGTCAGGCTGGGGTTAAGTCCCTTCTACCAGGAGAGACTGCAGCACTCTGCTACTGCCCCAACTGCACTGCATCTTTCAGACAGGTAACTAGATGGCTTTGGTCTCCAGCAGTGTATTACCACTTGCTGCTTGACTGAATTCAGTTAATTAATGTTAAAAAATGGTTAAACTAGGAGGGTATGGGGAGGTTGGAGTGTCTGGAAAGACCAGGGCAAGCAAGGATTGTCCAGAGCCACCCAAGTCAACAGAACAAAAGTCTGAGCGTAAATGGACATAGACGGATGGGCTGATTAAAAGGTGTTCTACCTGAAGAATGGCTTTTGTCTCTAAAAGATGGTTTATTTTTATTAAATCAGAAGCTCAAGCTAGAAAAAAAATAAACCCAAAAAGAACCTGATTACAAACCTTGCCCTGTCTACCATCTGAACTACAAAAACACTGCTAAGTGCCCATTTCTTTCTGTCAGCAGACAAACCCTGAAAAACACGGCTACATGAGCAGTTCAGTGACCGTTGGCAGGTACAGCTGTTGTGTATTTACACTTCTTTCAGCACTAACTGCTCGAATGATCCTAGTTCATATTGTCAGACAAAGGCCACAGTAGCTCCAGAAAACTGCCTCTTCAAGAGGAAATAAATATACATTCCAGTAGCTCTAATGCCAGCTCTGTTCTCAACTACATCGTCATTGATATGAATTATTTCAGTTAAGCAAATACAGAAAATGTGGGCTCAGGGTAATTCAAATGAGCATGATCTGTTCCCCACCCATAGATGTACTATTGTTTTGCCAATTATTCTGCACAACGCCGGGAACACAGCTACCAACAGCAGGATACAGATGGAGACTTTATTGTCTATTTCTACAAAATGAAAAGCTGATGCTGCATGGCCAGAAACAGAGGAGACAAATCCGCTAACTGCAGGTGATATAATGAAAGGGAAAATAAACCTCATTACAAACTCAATAATGGAAGGGAAAAGAAGCCAGGCAGCAAATTTGACAATGGGTGAAGAAATCAACCACACCCCAAATACCACCATGGCCATGCACAGGTCTCCCCTGGCAAATGCCAGAGAGGTGCATCAACATAATATCGACACTAAAAAGATACATGACCAAGCTGTGACCTATTCCAAAGGGGTAGACAATCAGATCCATTACCTTTGTCTCTTCCAATGTCTCCATCTGTTTTGCTGTCGCTGAGGAACTCCGGTTGCAGCAAGCAGTCGGGGGCCTTCTTGATGATGGGAGAAAATCCTGCGTGGTATCTCCACCCACAGAATGGCTTCTGACTTCTCTGCAAGCGGGAACAGCTTTTATATTACTGAACAAACAGCTCAGGTTGCATAGGCAACCGCAAAAAACTTCAACAGTGGGACATCTGCTATTTTTCCTCCTCCTTGGATTCCATCCAAGGTTGGTCAGACCTGGGATAGAACAAGGAGGAGGTACCTTTTAGCTTCTTTGGGTTCTGCTCACCCTCTTATCAGGCTGGCTGTGTCTGTTCTCACAGACAATCAGCTAGTTTTCCAGCAGAGAAAAATCCTCTGCTGGTTTCAGTATACTGTTAGGTTGTGGGATTCATCCATATATCAGCTTTAAGTCAGGGCCTACTCAGGCCCTATCACTTCAACTATATACCTAAAACCAGGTTCTATTTCTGCTGTGATGGTGCAGTGACAGCATCAGTTTGCTTTTGGTCAACAAGCAAGCTTCTTGCACTATATCACTATAAACAGGCATACTGAGGAGCCACATAATACTCTGCTGGAATAAAATAAACCCATATTTGGAGTCCAAGACAATAGCAAACAAGTTCTCATCCTCTAAATATAAGTAATAACTGTAATCTTCAAGGTTTTGTTAGTTTAATGTCACTTAAGGAAGTAGCCATCATGGATACAATTTGCCATGAAAAATTTAAAAGGGGTAAGAGCTATGTTTTCAAGAGGTGTCTGTCCAGAGAAGGACTTTCTGTAAAAGGGGGAAGTTCTTACATAAAGTGTTCCAGCTAAGTTGTCACCAAGCACCTAACAGAGGCATTCCACTCTCACTGATCACTTGCTAAAGCATTTGTTTTTCTGAATTGCTTTATTTCAAGCTATGCTACCAGACTGACCCAATGCTTTATCCAGCAATTTATCTCCCACTCAAGTATGATTTGGAGTGTGCTAGTTGGTGCCTTACCTGATTTTTAAGAGGATCAGACCAGACTTCCAGAAACTTTACATTAAAATTCCCCAATTGTTTTAGATCTTGAAGGAGGAAATTTGACAAGTCCTTTTGAGATATCATTCTGGCCACTTTTTTTATTTTAGAAGCCCTAAGCATTGGATTGAATGAGCCCTTCTGGAAACTCTTGTGCTGATCAGAGACACTAGGTATCTTGACTGCCAGTTGATGAGTCCTCAGCCCACAGGGAAAGTGGGACCTTCTTGCCAATGCTTTCTGAAAAACTACTGAAATTTTAGTTCCTCAGTGACTGGACACCTGGAGAGGCATGTACATGAGTGGCAGCTGTCTATTAAGTAAACAACAACATCTCACAGAGCTATGCTTTAAGTTACTGTTATCTCACTTAGCTTTCAGGAACATTGCAGGAAGCCTTTAGGTATTACCTAATCTTCATGGGAAAAGATAAATTTCTTTTGTTCTATTCTCTATTGGATAGCAGCTGCATTTCTGTAAAAGACTGGAAAATTATTCTGATCTGGAGGTTACAATAGAGAAGATGCTGCTCAAACAATTTTTTACAAGCCAACATGAAGCTCACAAAAGAAAATAAATTTGTCTGTCTCATCACCAACAGTTCCTTATTCTGTTTCTGCAGGGCTAGAATCACACTTATACTGTTTATATATGATTTCACAGGGGAAAGTACTGACTTTGAATGCTACAAAAAACCCCAACCAAATCAGCCAAGTTTGAATTTCAGAAATATGAAGAGGACCCAAATTGTTTTTCTCATACACAGAATGGTAAGGGTTGGAAGAGACCTCTGGAGATCATCTAGTCTAACCCCACTGCCAAAGCAAGTTAACCTTTAGGGCAGGTTACCCAGGAATGCATCCAGCTGAGTTTTGAAAGTCTCCTGAGAAGAAGACTCCACAACCTCTCTGGGCAGCCTGTTCTAGTGCTCCATCACCCTCAGAGTAAAGAAGTTTTCCTGATGATGAGGTGGAGTTTCCTGTATTCCAGTTTGTGCCTGTTGCCCCTTGTCCTATCACTGGACACCACTGAAAAGAGACTGGCCTCATCCTCTTGGCACCCACCCTTCAGATATCTATAAACATTGACAAGATCTCCTCTCAACCTTCTCTTCTCCAGGCTGAACAACCCCAGGTCTTTCAGCCTTTCTTCATATGAGAGATATTCTAGTCCCTTAATCATCCTCATAGTCCTCTGGACTCTCCAGTAGTTCCCTGGACAGAACTGGACAGAATAATCCAGATGTGGCCTTACTAGGGCAGAGTAGCAGGGGAGGAGAACTTCCCTCAACCTGATGGTCATGCTTGTCTTAATGCACCCCAGGATACCATTGGTCTTCTTGTTTACAAGGGTACATTGCTGTCTCATGATTAATTTATTGACCACCAGGACTCCCAGATCCTTCTCTGTGGAGAAGGTCAACCAGCAAGTGAACCCCCAGCCTATACTGGTGCATGAAGTTATTAATCCCTAGCTGCAGACCTCAACACTTGCTCTTGTTGAACTTCATTAGATTCCTCTCCACCCAACTCTCCAGCCTGTTCAGGTTTTGACAAATTGCAGCACAGCCTTCTGGTGTGTCAGACACTTCCCCCAGTTTTGTATTACTTGCTGAGGGTACACTGATGAATATATTGAACAAATCTGGATCCAATACTGAACCCCAGAGAACACCACTTTCTTTTCCTCTGTGGGCTTGGAGGTGATCTCTAGAATGAGCTGATTTTGAAGAACAACTGATATTGTGGAAGTCACAGTTGCATTTGGAAATAGTTTGCCCTTCTCCCATGGGCAAAGCTGCTTGAAGGTAAAGGGGCCCAAGATAGCTGGGTAGCATTCAGGGACTGCTTCTATGAAGCTCAAGATCGGAGCATCCCGACACGTAGGAAGTCAAGGAAAGGAGCCAGGAGACCTGCTTGGTTAAACAGGGAACTGCTGGATAAGCTTAGGTGGAAGAGGAAAGTTTATAGATCTTGCAAGGAGGGGCTGGCGACTTGGGAAGAGTATAAGGCTATTGTCAGGGGGTGTAGGCAGGCAACTAGGAAAGCTAAGGCCTCCTTAGAATTAAACCTGGCGAGAGGGGTCAAGGACAGCAGAAAGCGCTTTTTCAAATACATAGCAGATAAAACTAACACCAGAGGCAATGTAGGCCCACTGATAAACGGGGA
>VYZX01013800.1:8280-33537 GCA_013401335.1 Brachypteracias leptosomus
AGAATTTATTCTGTTCAGTGATTTTACTTTTCAGCTCAGTCTCTTCTAAGTAACTGAACTTTCTGAAGTTAACAGCATATTTTTACAGACAGCGTCTGCTTTTGGAAGTGATAGTGCTTGATGTTACTACTAAGCATTGATATACAGAAAGGCTCTTGTTTATACTTCCTCTGTAGAAACCAAGGTCACCGCCAAATCTTGTGTAGCACATTGGGGTGCAGGTTGCACCTGCAGGGAAGAGTGGGCAGGACAGGTGACCCTAAACTGACCAACAAGGTATTCCATCCCATATATGTCATATTCAGTCTAAAGCTGAGGGATCACAAGGTTCAAGCTCTCTTCTTCAATGGCCAGTGTCCAAGGATGACTCCATCCCTTCTGCCTTTTATAGCAATCCATGTGTTCCTGAATCCAGTTCCAGAATCCAGCCCCTGAATCTGGTTCCTATCTGCCACTGAGTCCAGTTTGAGACTTCCCCAGTGCCTGCTCCACAACATCAGTTTTGACAGTGATGTAATTGTCATCAGGGATGTTGGGTTCGATACTTGATTTGTATATATTTCATTTTATTGTTATTGTTTCATTAAAACTGGTTTATTTTTTTCTTCCAAACCATGTCTCTCTCCCTTATTCTCTTTCTCTTCCCTTTGGGAAGAGAGAGGGATTAACAGACAACATCTGTCATTTTTCTAGTGGCCAGCCCAGCCTTAACCCCTAACAAGAGGGCAAATCATGGCTGACCAAATTGATATGGTCAGTGGACATTCTACATATTTTCTGTCATACACTTTGAAGATCTACAAAGAAGTAGGCTTTGCTGAAAAAGTGGAAGCTAGTGCCACTATTTTGCTGCTGCGCACCTCTTCCTCCAAATCCCAGAACCACTCATTTCTCTTTGGCTGAGGGGTCCATTTAGTTCAAGCACTCTCTGCACCTGTTCCTGAGGGCCCATGTGACACTTTCAGATAGCTTCGTGTTAATCACGTAAATGACTACATTAGTCTGTCCAATGCCAAGCAAGGTGTAAACAGTGAAGGGGGAAATAGTGAACAAGTCTGCAAGTCTGCAGGCATTCTCTCTGTGTTGGGCAGAGGCACAGATAACAGCTCTATGGGAAGAAAAAATGGTATATACAAAGCATAAAAGATCCACAGATGGCCAGAAACTTTCTATTTCCTTGATCTTGATACTGAATCTCACTGATCCATGATTTTCCAGATGTGCTGTCAGTTCCTCAGCTTTGACAGATAATGATAAAAACCATTCCTTGCTTAAAAAGTTAAAACTGATTTAAAAAAAAATATATATATTCTGATGTAGTGGGTCTCTCTGAGCTGATTTTCCCCATACAGCCCTCATGCTGCAGTACTGGGAGCCAGAGGTTGTTGATAACACACCGTGTTATGACTGGCAGGGCTCACACAGCACCAAAGGTATGGGAGGGGGCAAGATCTGGGAGGGGATACAACCCGGACAGCTGACCTGAGCTGACCAATAGGATACTCCATACCATATGACATCAACTCAACTATAAAGGAAGGAGGACGGGGGATTCAGGGGGAAGACGTTTGTCCTCCGAGCAACCGCTCCACATTCTGGAGCCCTGCTTCCCAGGACAGGCCCGACACTGCCTGTGGATGGGCAGTAGAGAGTAACGGCTTTGCTGTTTTTGCTTTGTGCACGCGCGGCCTTGTTTTCTCTGCTGTTTATTGAAACTGCTTCTTATCATAACCCACGGGTTTTTTTCTTTTCCATCTTATTCTCTCCCTGCTTGCCTTGCTGACAGAGGTTTTGTTGGGGGAGTGATAGAGGCACTAGGGGTGGGCACCTGGCACCCAGCCAAGGTAAACCCACCACATCTGAGTACCCTTAGTCTTCCAGAAGTATTAGAGTGGATTTCCATCCTTCCAGTGAGGTTTGCAGAGAGGCCAGATGAAGACACTGTACAGATTTATTGAGGACTGTAGGGAGTGTAGAAGTGTCAAACCATTTTGACTAGAAAACCATCACTTTTAAACGTCTATTTACAATGAAAGATGTGAACTGACTGAAACATTAAATCATAAATGTGGTTCTGATCTATTGAGGTGTCATTTTTATTTATTGTTACTGTTGGAGGAATAAAATGAAGATAATGAGACGAAAAGAGATAAGGGGGGAAAAAAGTCAACTTGCATTTTCTTCTTCCTCAGGTAATCTTGTACTCAACACTGGTACTTGGTATTTCCAGAAGATGTGCAGTCGCTACAGACACCTACTTATCGTATTTTTTCATTACCTGTACATAAGAGAGAAACAAAAAAGGGATCTTGTGTTTAGTCTGTAATTCATACTGTGATCATGCCTGTAAGCCTTGATGAAAATTAGAGCAAACTAAACAACACTTTTTACTTCATGAGTAAAACTTCTGTCCTTGCTGTCACTGCATCTACATGGTACTTCATGGGCTCTGGATAAAGTATTTTATACTTTCCTGTCTGCTCTGGCTGTTTTTCACCTCCCCTGCACCTTATCACCTAAATGCCAGCTATCAGGCACTCACCCTTTGGTTGCTGTGTGAGGACTATCAAGTACTGGTCCCTCACAGTGCTCTGGGACTGACAGCCTCTGTCACCAGGATGCACTGGAGAGGCAACTGAGGCACATTCTGTCCCACATGCTCTGCTGTTGTCCTAATGGCGGCTGTTTTCATGAATCTCATGAGAAAAAAGACGACAGGGTGTGCCATTTTTAAGACTTTGGCATTAGACAAGAGCTTCTCCCAAATGAAAGCTGATTTCCCCCACATCTTTCCACCACATAACCTTTCAGTATTACCAAACAGTGTGATAGTCCTGCAATATATTCTTGCATCTAACATATCCCCTCATTTGATTCAGGCATGTTTAAGCTGGCATATGCTGGACAGCATTACCCAAGGACTACATCTGTTATTACTAGTCATGTTGGCAGTTATTAATGATGTTATGCAATCTTCCTAAGTACATATATATTGCTGCCATTCAAAAAACTTTTTACTGTTATTGCCAACAATAAATTGTTTCCATAGTTCACATAATTCATGACTTGCAGACCACGAATGACCAGTAAAAAGATATATCTGGGTCATGTCTGCCACAGACCATTATATAATAGAGAATACAGATATTGTTAGGAAAAGGAGTCCCCAATACAACTGCCATCTGACTCTAAAAATCAGCCTGTTCATCCATCATTAGTAACTTCTGCTTAAGCTCTGCCTTGAAACACTTCTCTGCGGGCAGTGAACTGCATAGCAGGGTAGATACCATCTAAAGGAAAAATAAGCCTATGAATCCACAATCTTATACACATATCCACAACATGAATAAGAAACAGTATTTCACCAAAAGCTGTTTTCTTGTTCTTGCTTTTCTTTATAAGATACATGTGAAGATACAGAGTTTCCTATCTTCATTTCCAGTGAACTCTATGTTCGTGAACTGTTTCTAATCTTTATCACAAGAACAGTTAAATCCAATTCAAATTTCACCTACTACACTTTCAGCAGCCTGAAGTTCCTGGAGAAGCAACCTTCATATATGAGAAGGTACATTTTCTTTCATACATTTTTCTTCCTTCTAAATTCTAGTCTTTTTACTGGGAACATACAGTAATGCCAATTACTGACAATTGAAGTACTATCCTTTGCTATGCTAGCAAATCTTTCCAGTAGTAAATCTGTCCTGAGAATGGGTATGCTTTGGTTTTGTACCTATTGTCCTCAACGTTAAGTCTGTTTTTAGGAATACATTTATTCTTGCAGAAATCATTGCTCCTGTTGCAACCTTTGTTATTAGACCCTGGAAATGAGGTCCTCCCTGCATTGCTGTGCCAGCACATTACCTTTTTATTTAGAATGTATTGGATGTACAGAAAAGTTGGTGATATCATGAGAAGATTTTCAGATTAACAAATGCAAATAAATTGGAAAATGAGACAAATTGTGTTCCTTGTCAAGATAACACTGATACGAGGAATGGGAAATAACATGTAGCCAGCTTCACTGATATCATAAGATTTTCTAGCTTCTTTTTTATGTTCTTCAAGGTTATTATCAACTGATGCTGTACTTACAAAAACAAATTTATTAGGTCAGCTGCAGTTTTATCAAACATCACAGCTATCCATATGTGTTGAACAGTACTTACCCAGAAAATAATGAAATGTTTCAGTGATACATATTTATATATTTTAAAAACAGTCTTCCATAGATATCATGAGAAAGGGAGATAATTTCCAACCTTTTTAATTCAACCTCTGACTTAAATATTACTATAACATAAAGATTTGTATGTACACTTCAAAAGGCAAACCTTATGTGTTCTTTTGTATTTCTATTTCTGAGCCTCACGATGGGTCACTGGTCTGGCTTCTGCTCCTACTCCCACATGATGCTGTGGCGTTGTGCAGAACCTACAACAAATTTCCCCAATAGCAAGAGAAGGAGAAGGTCAGTGCAAACCTTAGATGTTGGAAACACCTCTTTGGCATAAAGCCCTGTAGTTATTCAATGAGGAAGAAGTATATTTAAAAGTAAATCACTCGCTCTCAAGATTCATCTAAGGATTATGCAGGTGTTTAATTATTAAGCAGTATGAGTACTCCCACCGAAGTCAGTAGGGCTATTCATAATGTAAAAATTCAAGAGCATTCATAATTCTACAAGATAAAGTTTATTAAACTAAAATGATTTTGGGGAAATCTATCTTTGGGTCCAATCGTATTTATTTAGGTGTCCACCTTAAAATATTGTTATAGTTTAACAGGTTTCCTTAATATTTCCTTAAAATATAAATTTAATTCTGTACTCATTTATAACACTTGAGTTTGGGGGATGCATTATAATGCATTTTGTCTTAAATTATTGACGTGCACTGTCAACTTTAGTTCCATCATCTACCGTGGTATCTCAGCTACATAATTATGCAAGTTAATGAAACTCATGAGCAAATATACTGGACATTTAAATTAATTTATATGTGCTTTATATGCAAAGGAATATATTGTATAGAGAATTGGAAATTAATAGCTATTGATATAGAATTTCACATATTTATTAGAAGTATATTAAAGCAACAGAATGAGATTAACATAAAAATCACAATACTTTTTGCAATATTTAAGACATTGGTTAGACAATTCAAAAGAACTGGCATTTTTGTCTCCCACTGTATGTGTTACAACAGATATTTTAGCTTAAAAGAAAGGCTCAGTAGCCTATGAGGATAATCAAATAATATTATTAAGATATACATATTTCAGTTTCTCTTGTGCAAATCCATTATCTTTGTTAGTGTTCCATGGGTACTTTCTTCAGAAAAAAATGAAAAAACTCTTCTTGTTCCCCTTCTGTTTCATTCCCTTTATCTCTGCTTAATAGGAAAAAGAACATTGTCACCAATTTGACCAATTTCAATCAGTTTCAAAAAAGCATGCATTTTTTTGAACCAACATAATTCAACCTGATTTGAACTATAGCAGTTATAATTTATGAATTTCTCTAGAAATAACTCCTACAGAATGTCAATTGACTTTCACTTGCTCTGCAGTGCTGGTAGGGCAATACAATAGCACACTGAGCAAAAGACTTTGCAGTAATCTGCTGCAGGGGGTGGGGCATCCAACGCAAACAGATCTAAGTGGGGCTGGCAGTAGGAGAACTATACCTGTTTCAGCCTTTCTCTTGGAAAAATGCCAAACATGAAGCAGGAATATCTAATGGCTAAAGGCTATAAGCTTCAGCCAGCACCACAATAATAGAAAATCTCTATTAGACAGGTAGCTATTAACACCTGATAGCTTTTAAAAGTTAACAGCTGGTATTTTTTACCAGAAAATAGAAATTTAAAAGTATTTCTAAGTACATTCTACAGATCCTTTCTTTCAAATCAGTGTCATAGTAACTGAGATTAATGAAGCCTCCCCAAAAAGGTGCTGAACTTAAGACTGCCCACCACTTACACTCTAACTCACATGCTGCAAATTTGTACCAAGTGTTTCTCTGTAGGTTTACCAGTTAAAGGACAGTTTTAAACTATTGTGTCTCTATATGATTCATATTTGGAGCATAGCTTTATCTTTTTGTAGTCTGAACGCTGAACAAATGCTGTGCAAGATGTCTGGGACACATATGAGTTTTGTGAAATGTTTCTTTCCATTGGATGCTCACAGACACTATAGAAATTCTTCAAGAAGGAAGTTAAAGTTTCTGTTGCAGACTGAAATATTGGATGTTCTTCCAGTAAAACTTCCTAGGTTAATATCTACAAAGAAGCTTTGCTTAGAGAGTGGCCAAATCCAAAATCTTCAATCAGAACAGCTAATACAGAAGCTGAATCTACTCCACCTCCAGCTTACACTTTGGATAACCAAATACGATGTGAAATTCCAAAACAAAATTCAGGGTGTGTTCTACGTACAACATCCCAGGTCTTTTGTTCTACATGGTGTGCAAGATAATTGACAGAAACAGCTCCATTCAATGAGTAAATAATGCTTCAGATTTTATTTTCCTTCTGATTCACAGTTGAAGATTTTACTTTAAACATACGACTTTTTTCTTGGCTTCTCCTGGGCCATGAAATCAGCTTTTACTCTTTTTCACAGAGCACAACTATCTGACCAAGCTGATATCACACCAGATAAATTACAGCATCATCAGAGGCATGAACTTTCCCCATTTGCTCTTGTAAGGGTGTAAACTTAAAAACTTAGTTGTGATATTTTAAACATTAACACTTCTAGAATTGCAACCAAAACAATAAGCAGAATATATTGCATTAAATTCAATGCTGTCAAATCTTGCCCTGAGTGCAGAATCTGACCAAAACCCAACAGCTTCATAGATTTTAAATTGATTTATACAAGATGAGAATAAGTCCCTAAAGATTTAGCTTTAAATCTTGGTGGTATTCAAGTTTCTCACTCTTACCAAGGTGTCATTTCCCATAAGAGTTTAGCACTCAGATACTTTAGAGGAAGTTAGTCTTTGATATAAGCTGCAAACTTGCACTTAAAAAATAGGTAAACTTTGAGAGGTAGCTGTCCATATACTTAGAAATAACTAGAGAGAAGGCTGGAATGAAGGGTGTTTGAAGTTTGGGTTATTTTTATGTATTAGACTATCTGCCTCTAATCTTGTTCTGCTGACATTACAACAAGCCTGCTACCAGCCAGTTCTGAATCGAAAAAGGTAAAGTTGCTCTGAGGAGGCCCAGGGTATATTAACTCAGTTCAGTATCTTATAATTGTGGCTCCACCTTTTCTGGATAGACTTGACTCACACCTAGAAAAGGATCCCAATATATTTACCTCTAATGTAATGTATGAATGCAATGGTAGCAAAAAAGACATTTCTGAGAAGAGTAAAAGAATGTTTCTGCAATTCTCCTCATAAATGAGCCATGAGAAGGAGGGGAGATAAAATTGAGAAGCCAAGTCATTTGTAAAGAAAATGTATATTTAGAGTTCCACAGGAAATAATACTGCATAATGTAATTGACCAAAAAGTCACTTAAGTAGCTTTATTCTAAATGCACAGTAATTAAATAAAAGACCATAAGGTCCCATCTTTTTTAAAAGACACTGCAATTGTAGAGTATGTTCTCCCTCTATGGCAGCAGTACTCATCTACTGAAACTATTAGATAATTTTTTACTTTTAAATGGGGTTCACCCACCCTTTATACAAAAGATAAATGTTTAAGAAGTTACTAGAATAAATGTAAGCCCCACTGATTTCCATGAGACTGAGGTATGATGTTTGTCAATGAATTGAACATTGACACAAAATTATATGAAAAGCAGAGAAGGGAGTGTAGAAAACTATATGTAGAAAAACGTATCAAAAAATTTTCCCCATCAATATAGATGCTGGAATGATGGACTAGAGAGTAGCAGAAGAAACTTGAGGTTTTAATGAATATTTAAGGTAGATGTGATATTAACAAAGAGAAAATATATAGAAAACTAATAAATCACAAAGGATGTTAGTAGAAACAAAAGAATTAATGTGTTAAATTTATAAGTATTGCTTTGTAATTCCACTTTCAGGGTAGCCTTTATCAGTGGGCAGAAGCACGAATTATTCTCAGCTGACTAAAGATATGAGACCAATTAGTGACACTTTTCCAAAGGTACAGGAAGGAGAAACCATAGACATAGAACATAGAAAACAGGAGTTACACAGAGGAAAAGATTAAGATAGATTTCTGCTGATTTAATTGTCTTCATCTCAGACTGAAGTAAAATTTTCCAAGTATGCCTGATAACATGTACAACCTCAGCTTTATTAAATGTTAAAAGACAAGATCCAAAGTTTTAAGACAAATTCTGTTGGATTTAAGGTTATTGTTCCAGCAGCTTCAAACATAAATTCTAAATCTGCTTTTAGGCACTTGCTTTTGATTAGGAGTTTTCTAGAGTGAATGTCATATATTTAATCCTAGTGACTTCCATTTTTGTTGAAAAAGTCCATTTGACAATAGCTGCAAATGGAAGGTGAAGATAAAATCAGACAGGGGATTTGCTGATGTTATTACAGTTGATACTTTGTGAATGGTGTATGTAATACAAAGTTTAATGTTAGATTATCACTATAACCAGTAAATGGTAGGAGTGTAAAAAGTTTCTTTTCCAACACCTAATTGCAAGGAACTGTGGAAATGCACTTAATGTAGGCTGAGGCACTAACAAATTGATTATCAATCAAGGTCTGTCCAAAAGAAAACACAACTATGCACAGCTAGGGCATGTTGCCTTCAGAGAAATTTGGATAAAGCTGAACTTCACATCTAATAATGTGGTCCTAGGAATCTGGCCTAAGTTTTTGTCACCAAAGGCCTCTTTGGAGCCCTCTAAAGGATCATTCCGTCTCACTTTATAGATGCTGGAACAAACACATCATGAAAAGCTTAAATAACCCCTTACCAATACTCTTAGCTGTTCTATTTGTCAGGCCTCAACCTATATTAACTGCATATTCACAGTCTTTCTGTCTTTATTTAAATCTGGAATATTTATCAGCTTAAATAATATCCTTAGTTTGCACAGTGAAGAAAAAAGCACTCATTTGATTGCTGGAGTTCAAAAGTCTCCTGTTTGTGAAGTGCAGTAATATCCACCTGGGCTTACAGTAACAACAAATAATCCTTGGTGCAGTCCCATTACATCTATACCAAGAGCAGAACAGAGCAACAACCAGATAGGCAGTTAATGAGAGAATCAAATCTGTATTATAATGGAAAAAGTAACATTCACACCTGTTTAAAGTTAAATTCCAGGATGCCTTAAATTTATGTTGATTTAAACATTACTGAGAAGCCTCCTTCATCTATCAGAGAGTCTCTATAGGTCACACTATTATTTATTGAAAGCAGAGAAGATGGTGAGTGCATGGCAATAGAATGATGACTTTTAAATTGATATAGTACTTTTGTCTCCATTTAAGGCTCAGGGCGATCCCCATGGAGCAGAATTTGCTTCACCCTTCTTCCCCCCGATCCTCTTGCCTCCCAGGGGAGGAAGAAAGGCCTCACACAAAGTTGGAAATCAAGATTACAACCTTTAACATGGAACAACAAAAGAGATATTAAAAGAAGGGGAATATACAGAGGTATCAAGAGAAGATATATATACAAATATATACAACACCGATCCTCAGATGTTGCTGGATTCCTCCCGAGCCACGTGGAGTTGTAGCAGCCACACAAAGGTGCAGTCCCAGCAGCAATCCCAGAGAGGAGGGGGTGAGCAGAACTTCCTGTGTCCTTTTATAGAGTGTTGGAGGAAGGGGAGTGGAACAGCCGCACTACCTGTCCCTCCCCTTCCCCAAACCTTAAACCACAACAACTTTATATCCGTGAATATCAAAATGCTTTGTATTATTGATGACTCTTGACACCAAAACTAGCTGAAGTATTATTTCACCTCCTAGACATAGCTCCGTGTCATCCCATGTCATTTAGATTGGTAGTGCACTTTTGAAGTGAGAGTCTTGATCACACCTATTTATTGTGCTATTTCCACATTGCAAAGCAGTTCTGGAGCATCCAAACTGGATTGCACTAGGATGTCACTAGAGCAGAAGAGGTGTTCCAGGAATACAATCTGCTCTTGTAGCAGAGAGACATTCAGTCCTTGGATCTAGTAGTCTAAAGCAACTCCCCAGTTCACACACAAAATATGTATGCTGGGTCCTGAGTGCTGTTTGATCCACTCAGCACAGCTCTGTAGATCCTTTCTAGCACATCATACCACTTGCTCATCCATATGCAACTTGCACAGCTGACCCAGCTCACTTGTCCCAATTCAGTGGCTTTGACATTTCTTTGCCTCAGGAAGGACACTGCTTCTCTACACTTGATGTCAAAGGCAGGCAAGTTGTTATTCATTATTTTCCTTTTTTTCCCATCAAAATTTTCCATTCGTATACCACCAAAAATACAAACAGTGAAGGGGAAATAAACAGCTCATCTTTTTACTGTTTAAAATGTCATTTCCTCTGTGTCACTTTAATTCTAAAACATGAGGTGTAAGGATATAAAGAACACTGATGTTTATCTTGAATCTCCGCCTTTGTTTTGGATCAAAAATGTAGTACCCAGGCCAAAGACAATACTAAACATTTACCACTGAGGTTACTGATCTGCAATTTATTGCAGTGACAGATCCAATATTGTGCTTGGGGAACAGACTGGATGGCTGTTAATGCACTGTTATAGGCACAGTTGGGAAATTGGCCGAGCACCAGGTAACGAGAAGAACTGGAGTTTATTGCACAAGTCCAAGAGTGGTTTAACTTGTGGCTTGATTTCTAACATGGGGAGAACTTCTAAAATTCTAATTGATCTTATTTTTCTTTTATAATAACATAAACAATCTGTAGCTTTGAACTTAAATTTAACTTCTCTAATTAAGTCTGATCCTTCAACTACAAAAACTACGTCACACATCAATCTCTCCTTTCTAATTTTGGTTCAGTTTGTTGAATCATTTAAAGCCTTGACCCCACAAAAGCAATGTTTTAATTACCAGCAGAATAGTTCTAGGATAAATTCTGTAGGAAGAATGAGGAATTGAGTTTGGACTTATTCAGATAACATAGGAAGATATCTTGTATCTTACCAAGGTCTTTGTAAAAGACAAGTTATTCCATTCATCTGTGGATTATCTATGATTAATTTTTAAGCCATGGCTTAAAAACCTGCTTTTCTGTGGAAAGTTCTCATTTCAGCCACATACTGTACTGCATGTCAGATTCTGAGAACTGTCAAGACATTGGCAAACTATGCAAACAACAGATAAAAATTACTGGAGGGCATAGGGTGGGGCAAATGAATACAAGGTGCAGAAGAAATCCACTGACAGGATGATAAATCATTTAGCTCTGAAACAGAAGCAAACTTGCCAGAGGAGGAGGAATGTCAAGGGCGAGAAATCAAAGATAGGTTGTGAATAAAGCTATTACTGTGATCATCATCATATTACTGTGTGGGCAGACAATGTCTGTAGGGATAATGGTTGCTATGTAGAAAAGAGAACAAGGAAAACTTCAAGGAATACTTTTGGCTGAACCCATTAACTACTTTATTAGGGCCACACTAATAGCTAGGCACATACAACGCTGCATGTTTGACATTAATGTTAACTTGTAAAATAAATTGTGTTGGGTAGTATAGAAAAAATAATGTTCTGTTCCTACAGGAAAGACAAAACACTAGTGCCGATCTCTTGGAGGAATGATTTACACAGTTATTAAAGCTTCTCCCGGAGATTTCATTGCCAGAAAAAAAAGCTGATGAACTTACTACCTTCAGTTAAAGGGTGTTAGATTAGTCAAGACCTGACAGAATATCATTATTGGGAAGACCTGTACTGGTTAGGCAGCTAGGAACAGACAGCTCAGGAAGGTGGTGGAGTCACCATCCCTCGAGGTGTTCAAAAAATGAGTAGATGTGGCACTTCGAGACATGGTCTAGGGCTCAGGGAGATGTTGGACAAAGGTTGGACTTGATGATCCTAAAGGTCTTTTCCAACCTAAATGATTCTATGATTTTAGAGATATTCCAACTTCATGTAACATGCTACGCAGTTTACAAAAAAACACAGAGCACATATCACCCCTCTACACCTTCGTAGATTCTTACAAAGGTCTGTTCTGAAGGTGAAAAAAGCAGTGATGTGTAAAAGTTGACCCTGAATCCCAGTTCCAAACATGGCCTAAAGATTTGACTCTTCACATTGAAAATGATATTGAGATATAAGAACAGTGTAAAACATACTGTAGAGTGTAAGAGATGGATTGTACGCTTTTGAAGATCTGAGACTTCGTCAAGTCCAAGAGGACCAATGAAGTGCTTCAAGTCTTCTTACAGGGGCTTTTAAATCCCAGAGGGTTTGTAATCTCATTTTATTTTCCAGCAACTGTAATTTTAATCAGAAATGATGCCAAAATTGACCGTGACAGTGAGTCCTCCAGGAATGCAATAGAGTGAGGGAGAAAACTGTAGATGTCCAGAAAAAGTGAAACTACTGCTACAAGCAATCACATGCAATTGATAGAGATTTAATGCAATTGTGCTAAAATGTGCATCTTAGTATGTGAAAACGAGAATTGTGTCCAAAGAGAGGACAGGGCCACACTTTTTACAAACCTTTTCAGCCCGTTCTGTGACTGTTAGAGCCAGAATTCAGCATGGGGAAGACTCAGGAATTTTAACCATGGTTATGCAGAGTCAATGGGATAGTTTTCCTGCCAGCAATTCAATGATGTAGTCCATGTTTCTGGTTATTTTAAAATTAACCCAGGCTTGAATTCTAGCCACCATTCCTTTTACTAGCATAGCATATATATGCACTTTACTAGCATTTGTAGAACATGGACTTTGTCATAGCCAGCCTAGAAATGGAGTCAGAAAAATGTGACAGAGAACACACAGAAAAGGATTTGCTACAGAATAAGGTATCAGTGTTTGGAATATCATCTGCAGCTGCTCTTTGGCAAACTACATGGGCTGGGTTATGCAAAGCATTTTAGTTAGCTTTATAGTTATATATATATCAATAATATGTTTATTACTGAAGCCTATGGTATCTGCACAGCTCTCAAGGGGTCATGTTAAAACAAATTAGGAAAATACACACTTGTCCCTGAAGATCTAAATATGGGAAACAATTTACACAGATCACAGGTTGACAATTTTGAATGTCAGCCCGAAGACAGTTTCCAGTTATGACTGCACAACTTTGGAGATACACAATGCTTTTTGGTGCTTTTTCTTACTTTTTCAGTTTAAAAGTAACAGCTGAGATTAAAGTACCTGTTTCTTATCAGAATTACCACTAGAAATATTAGGAAGACAGAAGTAAGTAGGTGACAACAAATTACATCATAAAATACATTAAATTCAATAAGGCTGAAGAGATCTCTATCAGAAATAGATAGATATGGGTGTACCAACTTCTGTTTTGAACTTGCATTAAAATAACAGCCACACACATTACCACATGTGACTCTGGAATGATTCTTCCTGTGGCATTCTGAATACACATAGTCTGAAAATCACACAAAAGCTAGTTTGGGACTGTTAAAATTAAAGTTCTATCTCGGATTTTTTTTTTTTTTTTTTTTNTTTTTTTTTTTTTTTTTTTTTTGTGACAGAAGGATTGATACACCAACAGAAGACATGAAAGACACATCAGTCAACACAATGCATCCCTGATACTCTCTGTCATGACATAAAGCACTCAACAGCCCAATGGCAATCTGTGTGGCATATACCAAGCCTGATATGGTTCATGTCCGATCATGGTGGATGTTTATCCTGGATCAACTGAAAGACTCTAAGAATTCTGTTTTTTTTCTGGTAGATCAAATGATAGATCTGTTATGGCTTGTTTGTAAGGATGGGAGACTGGACAAACTGTAATGGAGGAAACCCCATCCAATCTACATATGAAGTCTACCAACCATTTATCAGAAGAAAAAAATGTCAAACATGCTGCATCCAATCCTTTCGACTTTTAGAAGGGAATTAGAGGAAAGATTTGTTTAGGCATTCGAGCAAGTGCCCCATATTATGACTCTAGTAAAAGATAACTTATAACACAAAGTTGCAAATTTTGTGTTGGTCTGTATGACAGCAGTGCATACTGTCACAAGTCACATACTGTGGACATTGTGTGTTCATAAAAAGGATAGAAGTTGTGAAAAAAAGTGCTTTCAAATGGATAAGTAAAACGGAAGCAAGAAACTATAGAGGTAATTCACAGAATTCATTGTAACCTGCAATAACTACATAGTGATAACATTGTAGAAATTCAGAGAGGAGGTATTTAAACCAGCTTTTGTGTATGTATTTAACTTGATCCACTAGAACAAGCACACATATTGCATGTAATTAGCAGTCAGAGTTTCAGCCTGAACAAAATGACTTCTGAAAACCCACCATTTCTGCTACAAGTGTCCTAAAACTAGAGGGAAGAATATGTTGCTCACAAAATTACCCTGAAACCTTGTTTCAAATATTGTTGTGTTGACTAAAAGCCATCTCTGTAACAATGATCTCATTATCAGGTCTCATCTTTAATTAGTAGTATTTTGTACCTAAGTTATTATAGACTTTACTGTAAAACTTCTATATTCTGATTGTCCTTTTATATGAAACAAGGAGAAGTATGTAGTGCCTAGGAGTTGAATACCACTCTAAGTGCTTAGAAGTCCTTCCTTATTGGCTTTCTGTAGCCAACAAAACAATGCCAGCATGCATAAATTTTGACAACATGACCAGATATGGCTGAAATTATCAGGTTTTAGAAACCTACGGTCAGACTCCCAGTGACAGCAGCCTTCTCTGAATTTTCCTTGATAATTGCCTCCTAGCCCTTCTCCTCCATCCTGCCAAAAAGTAGTTGGATAGGGTGATAGGCAATTGTTTGTAGACATTGCAATGACCAGGTGAGTGCCTTTCTTAGGAGGTTCAGAGCAACACTATAGATAGAGCTACATGCTCATAAGCAAGAGTTGTTCAGAAATGAGAAAACTATGATGGAAAACTCAACAAAACAAAAAAAAACCCCACAAACAAAAAACCCTCTCAGACCTTGGTGATGTTTCAGATGGTTTTGCAGTTTCTGAGAATAGCATGCTTGGTGTAGTTATTACTCTCATCACCTGTAGACACATATGTCTGGAAATCATCTGTTCATCTCTTAAAGGTTTAGCATGTTAAAGGAAACCAAGACAAGGTGACGAGATCAATGAAAAGACAAAATTGAAGGCAATAGGAGGGGTCTAATAGAGAGAGTTAAGGACATAAACAGTATGAAAGAGAATGCTCAAAAGCTACAGCAAAACCAAGCCAAATAGTAAAATCTGATATTGTCACTCACCTAAGCTCTGTTATTTTACTTTGCTAAATTTTCAAGAGTCTAAAAATTTCAGCGAAAGAACATTTGTCAGGTTCTCTAGTCTTTCTGTTCTTTTCTGCCTGTTTGGCCTGTGCCATCTTCCCACCTTTCAAAAGTGCCACAAAGGGCTCTTTTGCCCTAGTAAACTCAGCACTTTCTTTTAAAATCAGTTGTGGACCTTGTGTACCATCTTACTTCATGACAAAACTATTTCTTCTCAGGAATAAATTAGAAATGATTGCAACTTCACATTTAATCCACTGTTAAACACACTGATTTTTCTTTGCTATTTGATTTTCAGTAATTCATAAAGTTTTATTCTTTGTCCTCCAGAGCTCAGTGGTCAAAGAAGCAAATACTGTGTTTAAAGAACAGGATGTAACCATACAATTCTGAGGGCAAGTCACTATGCTTTCTTCCACAGCAACATTTTAAATTCTCAATATTCTCGTGTATCTAGGCATACTAAAAATGGTGGTTATATCTCATGTAAACTTAAACTACATCAGAACATGCACAATCATATGAGAGAAACTTTAGCTATAAATATGAACATTCCTCAAGAACATATCCAAAATAATATTCCCTAGAACAGTTAGGTTGAGCTTTTCTTTGAAACTTCTTTGTTTTCCATACAAAGAGATGCTGAAAAAACATTGTGAAGCTAGTACTCACAAATGTTATAAAAGTTTATCCATTAAACCTCTACAAGTTCTTATTTTCCTTTAATATGTATCTTATTTCCTCAGACCAAACAGATGACTGGGCTTCCTGCTCTGAAACAGAGCAAGAATTTAATGAGACAAAGTGGAAACAAATGCTTAAATTTAAGATTTTATCTATGCTACTATGATTATGTTTCTACAGCATTTAAAAGAAATTACATATATATATAAGCCCTCTTTTAAGAAAATTCTTCCAAAAAAAAAAGTTCCCATCCTTGCTATTACCAGTGTTGCTGAGTTGGCAGTGGTAACAGTGAGAAAAACCTTCAACAGCTTCATTTAAACCCCTGCATCAATAAAACTTCCTCAGCATGTTCCCCAGCACTGTTGTGTAGGAGGACTGATTATCAAGAGGATTAAAATTCCAGAACCTCTCTGAAGATTGTATCTGAGGTCTTCACATCCTGGGCTGCATCAAAAGAACTGTGGCCAGCAGATCGAGAGAGNCAGCCTCTTTGCTGCAAAGCTGATGGGATTTAAATTTAGCTTTTTCCTGGCATGATCAGCTTCCAAGGCCTCACTGTAACCCTTTCAGAAAAATGTCTGACTTCTATCCAAGGTATAATACAGCTGCAATTCAGGAACCTACCTGAGCATAGCATAGTTTGCTGGTTACACCTGGAAGGAAAGTAGTCACAGAGCAATAGATCACTCTTGTGGACTGAGCACAAGCCTGATTCATCCTTCCTAAACTACTCCCTCAGGTCTGCACTCTGGCTTCAATTCTTTGGGCCAAGTCATTTTACCTCCTTGTAACTAAGCCAGTTCCTTCATTGCTAAGGGTCTGTATGAGAAGGGGAATGAAACATATTGATTAGTCAAACTCAATTTATTATTGACCTTTAAATTTGATTATGTCAAAGAAAATTTTTAAAGCAAGTTATGAATCACATGCCCTGTAGAACTGCCTGTTGAATAACTACTATGGCATCCACACTGGTAAATTAATCAGGCTAGAGACTATTCTTATTGCTGTTTAATTTATAGGTGTAGGCTAGACATCTGCTTGAAACAAATGTAGAAATTACTTGTTCAAGTGGCAACTCAGTGCTTTTCTCACACTTGAAACACAGAGGAAAACAAATAATGTTAAAAATTTATACATTTTTGCATGATAATTAGATATTCAACAGAAACACTATAGTTGTGGGCTTTCCTCAAGAGGAAAGGTTCACTATAACTAGCCTGAGATAGATATGTGCAGGTGAAAGCCCCTGTGACCAGACTAAAACTGTTCTGTAGCTAACTGTATTTGTTCGCATGTGTGTTCGAACTATGCAACAACAATGTTACCTAAAGAAATTTAACCTCTACTATAACCAGTTGAATGCAAAACTGGCATCATGTTTATCCAGTTAACCCCACTCTCAAATCGTACAGTAAAGTAGATCAATGGGGTATTTGGACCACTTTTTGGCATGTATAATGTGAAATCATCCAAATGAACACAGATAAATCATACCTACAGGTCATGACAAAAAATTTTACTGAGATGATCTCTAGAAGAGTTGGATCTGAAGGTCTCATAACCAGTTGCACAGATCACTCAGCCTTTGTTCCATCTGGCTCTGTCAAATGCAAGATTTGGGAAAAAATCTAGTTGCAATAAGTACAGCAGTAATGGAGCTTCAGAAAGGAAAAAGAAAGAAGAAAAGGTACTGAATAGTCAGTGTATAGTTTTACATCAATTCATCTGAAGCCATAGAGTATGGTATTTCTGGAAATGTTTGAGTAAAAAAGAGTATGGAGATTTGAAATTACAGATACATACAGAAACCAACCACTTGTCACAAATGAATTTTTTTTTTACTTTTATTTTTCCAAAGGAAACTTGAAGCCTTAAAAGAAGGAAATATCAACAGGACACTATTACTGAAGCTGCAATGTCAAACACATTCTCCTCTTGGGCGTTTTACTTGATGTCTCTAAAAGTCAAACGCAATGGAAACTTCTATGCCTTCTGCAGAGCACGTATACCTGAAGAACTGATGAAGCCTGAAGCAGTAAGTGAATGGAAGCAGCACCTGTTGTCAGCTAATACTCTTTTCCACAGCATTATTAAAATAGCTGAAGAGCATTGAGAACAACAGCTTTTATATCTCAAGAAAATAAATTCAAGTTGCTAAATCAAAAAGTGCCCATTGTACTGCACAAAATCAGGAATTTCTATCCTGTGTATGATTGGTGTTTGGAAGAAACCAACAAGGAGATGTAATGAGAGTATCTGTGACCTTTTAGGAAGTGGAAAGATTTTTCTATTCTGCCAAATTGAGGTGCCGTGGTCAACAGTGTGCAAGATACAGGGTCTTAAAATAACAAGAAAGAGCAAATATAACTAATGGTTAATGATTTTGCATATGATTTATATACTACTTGCTTTTTGCACATGTGAGTGATGCCATTACTGGTGTAAGTCCTTGCAAGAATGGGACACAGACAGACTGACATATAATGTCACAAGAAATTTTAATTCAGATTTAAAATTAGACACACTAATTTTTTTCCTCCCTTGTATTTTAACTTTTAACTCAAAGATTTTTTTCATTGCATTTTGGAAGTTTTCCCAAAAGGAATCTGTTTCTTTCTTTCTCATAAGAAATTTGTGCACCTTAAGTAATTTCTTTTAAAATCAAATGGGAAACAGTGCAGCTGCACACACGTTGAGAGCTGTGCTTAGTATACAATCATCTTTTTTTAAGGCATCTTTACTTAGAAAATAATTATGTGTTTAATGACATTTCATACTGTCTTTCTTAATCAAAAATGCATTTCTTCCGTTGGATTCTGTGCTTGCTTTCTCGATCTCAATGTGAAGTCTGGGCACAACTGGTGTATGAAAATCATTTTTATAGCAAGAAGCTCCAGTTCCCAGCAGCACACTGTTTTTTTCTTTGGAAGGATAAGATGATAGAGAAGAGGCAGAAAAGTCTACAAGAGTAAAAGTTGAAATCAGTTGGGAAATGGATGCTTCAATATAGTAATTTAAAGCCAATATTTGTGGGATGTTGTTGTAGGTTAACCTCACCTGGCAACTAAACGCATCTGCTCACCCACTGTTCCCCTCCACCTGTGTTGTGGGAGGAAAATCAGGAGGAAAAAAGGTGAAAAATCTGTGGGTTAAGATAAGGACAGCTTAATAGAACAACTCAAACAACATTAGTAATGATAGTACTAATGAAATGGTACATAAAGTGAGTGATATAAACTATAAGACTCTATCTGGTACCTGAGACAAACTACCCCTGCTCCAGCCACACTCTGAAGCCACTCAATGAAAACAGGTGCCCTTTTTCAATGTCAGCCCTCCCCTTATATAGTGAGCATGACATCTGTACAGTATCAAATATCCCACTGGCTGGTTTGGTTGTTTATCCCAGCTGTGGCCTCTCTCAGCTACAGCCCCTCACAGTTGATTGTGAATATTAACACTATCCTAGATGAACCCAGGACAGACAAGACAAGAACGTGCCACTGATTCATATCTTTCTTTTGTATAATCTGACTTTCAAGTTAAAAGAAAGAAAGTAAAATACTTTACTCATAGGATCACAGAGTAATTAAAGTTTCTTTAACCTTTCTTCATATGCCAAGTTCTTCAATCCTCTAATTATCTCAGTATCTTTTCACTGGACCCTCCAGATTCTCAACATCTCTCCTGAACTGGAGGGAGCAAACCTGGATACCATAGTCCTGGTGTAGCCTGAAAAATGCTGAGGAGATGGTAATAAGTTCCTTCAAGAGTATCTACCTTTCCTTCAGGTTTGTCAGTCACCAAATTGATGAGAATACATTCAATCCCATCATCCAGGCCTTTCATAAAGATACTGCACAGTATTGAATGCAATGTTATTCTCCAAGGAGCTCCACTTGTGACCAGATGCCCGTTCAACTTTGGCCCAGTAATCACACCCTTTATGTTCTGCAGTTTAGCAGTGTTCCACACATCCTATGGTCCACCTCTTCAGTTCATATCTTGCCATATTTTCAACAAGGATGTTGTAGGAAACCGTGTCAAATACCTTGCTAAAATCAAGGTTATGTCAAGGTTGTTAGTGCTGCCCTCTTCTTTGAGAGCAGGCAATTAATCTTTTACCCTTATTAGGGTTGACTTGTCTGCCAAACTAACAGCAGCGCTGTCTTTGGATTAGTGTGCTCACATGCTGTGCATTGTCTTACCTGTATTATTGCAATTGTAAAGAAAACAAAGCAAAGAAAGAAGAGAGAAGACCCTCAGAATTCTTTTTCTTCCTTTCCAAAATGCGGTCCTCTAAGATACCCTGTTTTCCCTTTGATTCATTTTTCAGTGAGCAGTCCCAGAGGCCTCTGGGGATCAAGGCTTTGTTTAGGAGAAAGCTGGAATGGGAGTTGTGAGAAAATTCTCACTTGCAAAGTGAAGTGAAGGATTTTGGCCTTTCGCCAGTTCTGTGTGGATATGATGATTTCAAGGCTGTTTACCATGTCTTTCTGTATAATTTTGTAGGAACAAAAATAGTTTTTCCATTAAAAAATGAAAAAGTAATTTCAAATAGCTTCTCCAAGTCAAGAAAAGAATAAATAAGGCAACACTCAGAAAAGTAAATTTATCCTCACAGACATTAAACCCCTGAACCACCATCTATTTCATCTGGCTGAGCTTCCTGAGCTGTCTTTTTCACTGCTGAGTTAACTGCTCTTCATATCTTGCTGTTAATGTGTTTTATGCTCACAGACCTTCAAACAAAGAAGCAACCACGAGGTCTTGCTTCAGATCCTGGGCTAGTTCATCTTGAAAACTGCTAATATCTGTAGTAAAAACAAGCGGTCACAGCCAACATCAGGAATCAGTGTGAAAAATTTTGACTCCCTTCCTTCCTTCCTTCCTTCCCTTTTGTAAGAATCCCTCTGTATTCTCATGTTTTAAAACTTTTGCCCCATGAGGCTGGAAAGAGCTTATCATGAAGATGTGCTCCACTTTACTTCAGCTCCACCTTTATGTGAGCAGACGCACAATAAAAACAACTGTAATGTAATGCATTTTCTTTTTAAGGTGTAGAGTAGAATCTTTCAGTCTGTCTTAAGTTTATATAAAACTTACACAAAGTTGTATGATTTTTCCAGATCTGTCTTGTTTAATTTTCCACAGCCTCCACTACAATACTACACATGCTCAGATACAACCTGGTATGGTGATCTCAAATGCCACAGCTGAAGTAGGATCTGCACAGTAGTATCCTTTCTTATTTCATATACTAACTTGCTTGAAACATTTGAAGAGAACAATTAATGGTGCAAAGCATGATTCCTCCATTGCACCAGCACATCTTGGCAAATCCATATCTGAGGACAAAATTTATCCTGATGTAAAGAATCCAGTCTGTACACACAGCTTCATCTTCAACTAGTCCCATCCAATTAACATTTGTGTCCAGTATGAAATCTAGGATGAATATTTAAGGGATGGATTCCTTTTTGCTTTTATTTAAATGTCAAGGTCTATTAAAATTTGATAGCTAATTTTGCTCTCACTGACAACATTTCCACCAAGGTGTCTATCTTTTGGTTTTGTTCCTTTGTAAGTGGGGATGGATCAGATCCCTCTGAGTCAGTCATATGCCCAAAAAATGGTCAGAGCAGGACCATATTCCACAATAATTCCAATCATACACCTCTGTAGCAGTGTCAATTAACTGATTTTTAATTACTCTGTCATTTTTCATGTTCAGACATGAATCTCAGTCTATGAAACTTGTTCTTGAGTATTGCCCTAGTTTCGACATAGGCCTACACGTACCAAGGATACAGAATGAGAGGCAAAATATGTACAGAAAAAAAAATGGTTTCCTACATCCTTTGATGTTTATTGTGAGGCATATCAAGTTTTCTATCAGTGCAGCCTGTGAGGTGCTTTTGTGATGGAAATGGCATCCTGAGCTTGACACACTGCTTCCAAAATGCAAACAGCAGAATTCACAATATATTGCTGCTTTGGATACTGTTCATTGTATTTGTTTTCTTCAGGTGAAGAATGGGCATTGGTTTTGCAAGTTGCTAATCTCTGTTTTTAATAAGATGCAATAAAATTAAATATTCGTGCTCATTACACAAAGACTGCACAGGCAGAGGAGCACAATAGTATCTGCAGGCTCTAATTCAATTAAAAATCTGTGGCTAAAAACATGGAAACATTTTCAAGGAAGAAATTTGGAGTATTACTCCCAACTCTGTTTTGCTTCATAAGGCAGATCAAAGGCAATCCACATTTTCTCAAGAACCCTGAGTTCCATGATAGCTAAGGACAGTTCCTGTAAAATTCCAGGTCACTTCTGGCAGGTTTCTTCTTCATAGGAAAGTTAATTTGGGAATTAGAAGTAGTGCTTGAATTCTAGCCTGGTACAATCCACACTAAGAAAATCCCTTAAGTGTATGCACTGTTGCTTTTAAGAAATGGAGCTTACCTTGGTAATGCAAATATAGATGAGCTTCATGAAAGTGCTGCAGCTCAGCAGTGTCTTCCCACAGGCCCCTATCTTTATCACTGTGTGCTCAAAAATGGCAGGCATATTCTCTTACCCAGAACTTAGTTCAGCTCCATTTATACTAACAAGCACAGGATGCATCCACAGAAGTCTCTGTGTACCTGGGGCTGTGCAGTACCATCTGTGAGGCAGCTCCTGTTCCTTGAGCCCTGGGCTAAGCTGGGAGAAGTGTCTGAAGTCTTTTGTGTCAAGTTTGGACTTACAGAGTGCACCTGTGCCCAGATCCACACTGTCAGTGCTTTGCAACCAGTGGCAGCCTCAGGCAGTCCTCACCCTTGTGAGGAGGGTCAGGCTGTGAAGAAATTTAAATTAGTCTTTGTCTTTTTAAAAATACACCTTTTTTTTTCCCTAAACTGTGCTTGTTGAAGTGAGATGGTTGGTTTTCTCCAAGCTCTGGCTGCACTGTGCTTTTGGATATCCTTCCTGTATCCATCCACCTGTATGTGTGGTCACTATTAGATGTTGTCACAGTGCTTTAAGAGACCTTATTCTTCTGATCCTAGGTTGAAAAAAAAATCTGTTTTAAGGAATCTGTTAAGTGTATGTGCAGCAACTACGCTGCTGCAGTATTCTATTATTATTTACCACTTAAATATTTGTGATCAGTGTTAGCAATGTATCCAAAACAGCAGGGTACAAATGAGAGTGTAGGCTGTGTCCTTGAGCTGCACCTGAGTATACCTGCAGCAGACTTATACAGCCAGACTGCAAATCTTTCTCACAATCCTTAAGAATTAATGAAATTTTATAAATAGAAAAAGACTATTTAAAATGTCTTGCTAGGTCTGAGTAAATATTTCCAGTATATTTTGTGCACACAAGAGTCTTCTCCTGCTTATGCCTCCCAGAATAGCAGAAAAAAATAAGCCAAGATTTGGTTTTATTGTCTTTTTAAAAAGCATTAATGCTTAGTCTAAATTCATACCTTGGTGTCTATTTAAATGATAGTTTTGAACACACTGTAACTGTGGGTTTTTCAACATATTTATAACAGTTTCACTGCAAATTGCCCAGTGTCCAATGAATCCAGCTGACCAGATATTTAAACAGAGATAAAGCAGACCCTGGGAGAGGTTCCACTATTAAAAATATTGGATTAAGACAGTCCCTTCATTATGAGCAGCATTTCAATGACATGTAGGAAATGGACACACCAACAGACATCTCAGTTTAGATTGCTTAGATATGTGTCAAAGACTAAAAAGCACAATACACTTTTTGGTTGAATTCTGGCTTTCTGACTCAAGTTCTCACCTTCCCTGACTTTATCAAGATTTATTTCAAGTAACCTGAAGTCAGTGGGTGGCTGGGTGCTACAGCTTTATTATTTTTCCAAATTAAGAAAAGGAAAAGTGCTGGGGGAGAAAAAAAGACAAAACTGTTCCTGTCAAGAATGCAGAAGGAGAAGGCAAAAGGCATTATAAACCAGAGTCTTTTCCTTCCAGTTCTTATGTTGAAAGAAAATTAAAAGACCTTATTACAGGACAAGGAGACTGAGAAAGACTAGAACAAGTAAAGTATATTGTGAGTGCATAGCAAAATAGGTAAATAATTAATAATAAAAAGCAAGTAGCATTTCTCCCAAAATTGTCTCTCACATACTGTCTTTGACTCAGTAAAGCTATTAATTAGTTCTTTCTTTCCTTCCTCAAAAGTTGTGGGTTTTTTCCTGTTTAAGAAAAAAGAGCATGCAGGAAGGTTGGAAATAATTATCTTTCTGTAAGCCAAAAATTTTCTTGAAAACAACAACAAAAACATTGTCTCTTAGACAACTTTTAAAGAAATATCATTTGTGACCTTTTGCAAAATCATGGCTAGATTAGAGTAGGATTCCACAGGAACAATATAATAGCTGATGATTAAGGTAGTTACCACATCATTTTTGCAAAAGGAAAATATATTCCAGGTGCCCTCTGATATAGAACATTTCTGCAAATCAAGCATGAAAGCAAAGCTGTCAAGAAAATGCAACACTGGGTTCCAGGTGCACATCTCTGAATTTACAGCTCAAGCATTATGCCCACAGCCTAAGTGAGATGCTGGAGTTTTCAGCTCTCTGACGAATGACATCATTGTGCCATCAACACAAAAGCTGTCCAATTGCCCTTGGGAAATGCTCTCCCTGCAAAGATACTCAGTTGCTTCATGTTCCATGCAAATGAAGTAGGAGGCAACCAAAAGATACCAGCAAGAGGCCTGGGAAGTCTTGGTGGACACAAGACTTTGCTGCAGAGATCAGCTTCAAGGCAGGTAAAACTGCAGGGGGCAAGGGATCTAAAGGCAAAAGGCCATCGAAAAGCTCTTTTGGGGGCTTTTTCGAAGCTGGGAAAAGCGGTTTTTGAGCCGGGGACTGTCAGCTTGTGGGCGGGCTGCCAAGCTAGCGTGGGCGGAACCAGCACCACCCACCGTTGGTCAGGTGATAAAAAGCTTGGAGGAGGACAGTGGCTAGCCACTGTCCACAGCCTGCAGGGCAAGGTAAGAGTGATTGTGTTTGCCCCGGGGGGTGCCATAGCTGTTTGCAGCTTGCTGGGCAGGGGGTGAGCTTCTATCAATGCTCAGGGCAACCTCACACGAGGTGCTGCAATCTAA
>VYZX01013801.1:0-28763 GCA_013401335.1 Brachypteracias leptosomus
TTCTATGATTCTATGATTTAAGGTGAAAAAGATAAGACAAATTTATTGCCAAATTCCAGAAAGACCAAGATCCTGAGTTTTACCTAGGGTTTTTAGCAAGACCTTATCCTAAGTTCTTGCTAATGCTTTATAGTACACTACACAGTCTCATGACTAAGGCTACAAATTCAGGCTCTATGATCATGCAGGGTTTACAGTCCTGACAAGGCCAAATCCTTGCCGAACACTGAAGCTGAAATACTTTCCTAATCAAAGTTGTACAGGTGGTTGAGCCAATTCCTTCCAGACAGTGAAACCTTGTGCTCAATTTAGCTGCTTGGGTTTTTTAATTTCTGAATCTTTATTTAAAACTTTCACATCTCCCACTTGGCAGTTCAGAGCAGCTCTGTGACATGTTGGACAAAAACCTGAAGTGTTGACATGGTGCAGTGACACTTAAAATGTTCCTAGCTTTGATTGTCAGCATGTGCATCCTTAGTGTGATCAGAAGTGGTCTGGTTCAATATAGCTTTGAACTTGAACAGGATACCAAGTTTTGGTATCCTATTCACACCCAAACTCACTTTCATTTTGAGGTCTTTTCACTGCAAAAACTATTGTCCTCAAAATGAAAGTGGATGCCTGTTACATAATTGTCACAGACTCTAGTTTGTTTCTTATGAGTAAAAGTAGTTACTTTCATTCTTCAAATATTAACAAAACTGCTAATGATACATTGGAGACTTAGCAATGTTGGGCTGTTTTATCTGCTATGGTTCAGTTCCATTATCTTGTTTTGTGCTTTAGCAAAGATTGTGGCAGAATCATGCTTGTCATCATGACAGTGTTATGGGAAATAAAGAGAGAAAAAATATAGAGAGATTGGGTAGTTAGTGACATCTTTGGATTTACAAACTTCTAAATATTTTTTAAAAATAATCTGTTTATAATTCTTCCAGAACTTTCAAGAAATTGCACTCACTATTTGAAATAATGCAAATGCCGACTTGGCAAAATGCAGCATAATATAAATCTGTAGAGACGACCTAAGCAATACAAGCTAAATGAAAACATACTCTTTTTTATTTTTATTTTTTTCTCATCACATATTTGCTAGCCATTTGGATGTACAACATTTGATTCAAATAGATTTTGTCAGAACTGGCAAGAAGAGCAACAAGTCTTTCCAACTCCAGATGCCAAAAAGCCTGATCCAGTGCTTAGTGATGTCATTTGGATTCTTTAGGCTGACTTTAAGAGATTTTTGAGAAACATCTTAATGTTAATTTTCTGTTAAGTAGCATTCATGGGCAGTGCTTGGGTGGGTTCAAAAGATACTGTGGAGCTACATAAATCTTTCTGTTACTAATGCCTTTTCCCCCTTTCCTTCCCATACCTTCTTTCTTATTCTCCAAAACTACAATTTCCTGCTAATAACATTTATGATATTGGATGAAACTAAGAGAAGTGTTTGGGAGTGGAGGGTTGCTGTGGGAGTAAGCTTAACTAGGAAAATCAAGTTGTTTTCTTTGATACTTCCATGATAAAACTCTTCAGGTTTGCAGGAAGGTTTTGTTGTGTGTTATTTAACTTTGAATAGAGTGAGGCTAGATTTGCCAAATGTAATTTTTTATTTCCTGGAATGTAAGAATATGTTATTAGGTAAAGAATAGTTTTGGTAGGTTTTCATTTCAACAAAAGAATTAATTTATTTTTTTAATTTGGATCAAGCTGACTTTCGTTTTTATGCTCTTTTTTCTCTGAACACTGAACTGGAAAAAAAGAACCCTGCATGAAGCACTATTTTTTAATAGTCTGAGCAAAGGAAAATGTGGATTTTTGTTAAAAAAAAAAACAAACTGTTAGAAAAGAGCTTGGTTCTTAATAAGCATTTCAGTTTTTAAAATAAAGGATTATTTTCAAAATACTTCAGTCTAAGAAAAAGTCATTTTTACAGACAAGTAAATTCGTTCTTGGTAGTTTATGAGAGTGCCTCATGGGATTTATCGCTGGATTGCTCCATCCTCCTAGTTTCTCTTCTTGGCTGACCTGTATATCCCATCATGCACTGTATATCCCATCATACACCATGATCTTTCCTTTTAAAAAGGAAAGCTGTGTTTCTGCAAAGGAGATGAAATTTGTCTGCAGAGTGTAGATTATGGAAAGTAACATTGATCTGTAGCAGATTCACAAGACTATGGGATTGTGTTGGACTTTTTCAACAAACAAAATAAAAATAGTTTTGTGAAGATTCATCTTTCTAGCAAAAGCAGTTTTGATGGAAATCTGTTCCATTATGTTCATTGCTTCTTCCATGGGAATGCTTGGGCAACCTGTTTCACATTCCATACAGGCTCCTTTTCTTCTAGGAATGTTTTTGATCTTCATACTCTTTTTTATTAAAGTCTTACTTCCTCTGACAACTATGGAAACAGAAATAGTGTTTGACTAATTGACATCAGGAATGGCTGAAGAAGAGTGGAAAACAGGAGAGTAATGGGTAGCTTGCAGATAGGGCATCAAATGAACCTCATCTTTGGAAAAGTTCATAATGGTCAATGTATTTATTAACATTGAAGTTGGCTTGAACATTCTTTTCACAGAAAAAAACAAAAGGCTTAATTATCAGATACATTTCTGGCTTTAAGGAACTACCTACCATCCACACAGGCTTCATTGTGTTCAGTCAAGAAGCTAGGTTAATTCAGAAACTAGATTTGTTATTTTATTTCTAAGCCACCAAGTCTCACAGGTGGAGGAAATCTTTCTCTCTTGCTATGTGTTGCATGAGATTTGACATATATGGGTTTTGCAGGTATGATTTGAGGACATTTAGTTTTCCAGTTCTGAGGGAAGGCTCCTACATCAGAGCGTCCAAAAATAATTCAAACATAGTGAGCACATCTTGCTCCTTTCAAACACACAGTATTTGAGGTATTATGAAGTTTTTAAAATCTGTTTCTCCAGCAGAAAGTTGAGTGCAACAAAAGAAGAATGATGGCCTGTAACCTGTTGAGAATTTTTGGGTTTTGGTAGTCTCAAGATTACCCTTTATTCACTTATTTATGTTTAATCGCAGAAGAATTTTAGAACAAGGCTATTTTTTCTTGCTGAAATGTCTGTTTTAAAAATCCAATTAGTCATAAGTAAAATTCTTTGATCTTCAAATTTCCAGATGGCTTTTTTTTGTTGTTCAGAATAGCTCTGAAACTGTATGGTTTTTGTTTAATTTTACTGTAATTTTCTGGATGATTCAAAATGCTTGTGCTTATATGAATTTGCCATCTTAAGCTCAGTGTTAAGAGTGAACACAAATCTCTAAACAGTATAAAATACTTTCACATTAAAGACAAATGCTGACTATGCCATCTTTTCTTATGAGAAAAATTAAAAATAAAAAGCTGTCCTGTAAAATGGGTTACTGAGGGATGAATACACTGTATCTGAGAAGCAGAGAAGTACCTTACCAGTTCCCTGAAAAGTCATATGGCAGTAATGCTGAAGAACTGAGTTTGGCTGTATCCCATGAAGGTTTCTCTTGTGTCAGACACTAATTTTCCCAGGAGAAGAATCCTCTGTGTGCAAAATATCAGTTGACTTCTGGGTAGAAACAAAATTACAATACTTTTTTGTTCCAACTTGTGTGGACTCAGAGAGGAGGTGGTGGCAAGGTCCTCCTGGTGTATCTAATTTGGAGAGCTTACCGAGGCTTTGAGAATGAACTGAAGCCTGGATGCTCTAGCTATGTTTCACACTGTGATTAGAGTTAGGTGGGAGAGGATCATCTCTTCAGTATGAAAAATGGAGATGAAAGCAAGCATGTTTTCTTTTTTTTTTCTTCCAATATATTTTTTTCTAACCAAATCACTGCCTATCTTTATTTAAAAAAAAAGTAAGTATATTTGTGAAAAACTTTTCCATAAAAAAAAAGGCTGTCTTACATCAGGGAAACTATCCAGAAGTTTGACTACTTGTATTTATAACATGATTGAATCCTTTAAGACATATTTCAAATCAATCTAGTCAGAAGGTGAAAGGATCTCTGCTCATTCCTGGGCAACGTTTTGTCATTCATCAATAACATTTATAAAATTCTTACTATTTAATTAGTAAGGGAGGTAGTATATGAAATAGTTCCTGAGAATATGAAAAAAATAGCACTTACTTAATTCTGGTAATAGTTTCTACTTCCAATAATCTTCTATGACACATACTGTTTCTTGCAATTATCCCTCATATAGGTAAACAAAAAACAGATCTTTTATATGTGCCTTTTATTCCAAACTGACAGTAGACTTCTAGCAATTTCATATATTTAAGTACATTCATACATACATATGTGTGTATATGTATATATACACATGTGTGTTTTAACTAAAATATTAAGCTGATAGAAAACAGTAGCAAGATCTTAGCCTGAATGTGAGATGCTAGAATAGCAAGCCAGGTGTTTCTGTGTATTTCTGGTAATAACTTAGTGTAAGAGAGATTGATTGCGGTGGGGAAATATATCGTACTTTAAATTTTAAAAGGTTTACATAAAATATAAGTGAAAAGGGACTTTTAAAGTTATGAAAGCTATTTTGCCTGCATCTTATCAAAGCAGGGGGAATGAGAACATCCAAAGAAACATGTGTAAATGCTTCCACGACATTTATTTTAAATGTCATGCAATGAAATAACTCTTCCACAACAGCATTTGCTCTCCATTCCAACATACTGCACTTCAAGGCAAAAGATTTATAATCCCACAGGTATTCTGTTTTAACTAAATATTATACAGAGCTCATTTTATGGCCTAATATTCTGAGTTAAACTTGGATAACCCCATTTTCTTTTCTTTGAATGCTCTTTCCTTGAATATTACTCTTCAGCGTCACAGACTCAACACTCAACTTGTTGAGTTCAGGTCTTTTCAGATCCAGCATCTGGCACAGAGCCATCCCTCAATGCAAATTGGAATAGCTACAGGGCTGCTTTATCTTGTGCTCCTGCAGGACACCTCATACAGTACCAGCTTCTCAGGGTGCTGGACATCTTGCCATGGGAGATGTCTTTGGAGTTTCCACTGCTGCTGAGGCAGGGAGAGCTGTGTGCTCACTTGCATGGCAACAACTGCCAATTCAGGCAACTTTAAATCCAAGTGGCACCACTGTGGTGCCCCAAAGGGATTCTATTGTCAGGTATTGAGAAGGTTCTGGTTTTTCCATGATAAGCACTGCAATAACACACTGTCTCCTGATGAAAGATGCCATTAAGTGTAACTGCTTATGGCACTCAAGAAAATAGTACTCTTAGCATCATGGAATCTCAGTTTTTGTCTACTCTCTAGTGCAACAGGCTGCTGCTGCTGCTGCTGCTAATCTTTTAATGAAACATCAAGGTTCATAATTCCCATTCCATCCTCAGGCAATATGGAAACTGAATAAGGTACAGAACAAATTTTACAGACATGTTTCTTTTTTAATGCTCTGGGGCCCTCAACAAGGAAAAGAATAGTGTTGGTACTATAAAGCTTTTATTCTGGATTAATTTAATTTTTATTATCATATTTGTGAAAATTCAATTCTGTAAAATTTTGGCTGAAGTATTCAGAGTTGGAAATATTACTGGGGTACCCCACAGTAACTGCAGTAGGACCACACTACCTGATTGAGTAGTATCTCTGAAAACAGGCACACTTTTTCATGGTATTCTTTCCTTCTATGCAAAGCTGAGATCTTTAGCAGATGTAAATTAGCACCTTTCAGGTAGGGTCAGTGAAGCTAGGTCAGTTTATAACTGCAGTTTTACCCAACACCATGCTCCTTACTGTAACTTTTTCAGCTCTGTGGAGGCAGTTATTTACTTTTAATAGAAACTTAAGCTTCACAGTAAAGATCAAGTAATGGCTGTTTATTCTCTGAACTGAAGGCTTTAGTCAGTAACTTAACGATGAATTCACACTGAAGCAACAGTTTCTACTTCTTATTTCTCTTTCATGGATGAGTTACCCACATATTTTTTTTCCTTATTTAAATATTAATGAAAATGTCTGACTTTAGTAATGAATCAGTTCTTACTGGTGGGTCTAAAACTCTTTTTCATCATATAGTTGTATTGCTATTATAATACTGCAAATTATAGGTTGCTCAAAGCTGTTATGACTTGCGTATGTCCCAGTTGTCTGTGTTAAGCAAAATAATTATGAAGACACCAGAAAACTACTTGACTAGGAATTTTGGAGGGCCTTCCCAAGCTGCTTGTCCTGCTGCTGCTTAAGTTGTGTGTACATCCTCCTGGTTCTTCTTGGCAAAGGTGAAACAATAATGCTAATGTAGTCCTTATCACTTGTCTTTGTTGTAATTTCTTTGTTTTCATGTACAGACATTACTTCATTTTCTTGCTTGCTTTTTCATTGATCATATACACCACCCCTGCAATTTTTACTTGCTGCACATAGAAACTCGTATGGTTTTTATTTTTGCAAAATATTACTTTACTTTAAGACATCTTGCAAATGAGTACATGAGAGAGGGATTGATGTCAGATCTAAATGGAAATTTGAAAAACTTATGTCAATGGTACAGCTGACAGAATAGTTTTCAAATAAGAAGGTCCTGTTGGAAGGACCAATCAAAATAATTTGTGTTATCTTTTCATTAGTTCCTATAATGTTGATAGGGAAGACAAGTTAGAAGACTACAAGGTTTCAGGATACCTTGGTTTAACAGATCATTTCACTTTCTTGTGACTCTACCGTGAAGTCGAAACAACATTTCAGTGTAGGAAGGAAACATTTATGGCAGAATAAACAGTATAGGATGACTGTGTGCTAAAAAGTAGATTGTCATGTCCACATCTAAACAGAGTCACAGCTATCTTTGACTATGGATTTCTTTATTACAAAATAAATTTCATCCTTCCTTTAAAGTTAGGGAAATTAGGTAGTTCAGTTATCAAAATGGTTTATTTACCTGTGCAACAGGTATATCATGCCACAAACAAGTAAACATGATTCACTTGCCTTGAGAATATACACCATCATGACCTCCCAGGGAGCGTTTGGAAAAGTCAAGACTTAGATTTAAATTTATTTCAGTTTCAAACTATGACTGTAAGTTTTCTTAGGGAGGACCCTCTTCTTATTGGCAGATCCCTCTGTGTCTTTAGGAAAGAATAAAAAGCCACAGCTTCAGTGCTGCAATATTTGCATGGAGCCTGTTGTGATACCTAAAAAATAGCAATCAGATTTCTAAAAGTTATACAACCCAGATAGCCATCCTTAGTCCAAGGCACTGAACAGGAAATTTGTAGTGAGATTTCTTAACATGACACGGGTGCACTATGATTTTCCTGTTTGATGGGTCAACAGATGGACACAGTGGTAGATTCAGCCTAGAAGCACAGAAAAAATATTCTGTATCTAGGGGGAGAGGGAGAAGATACAACTCCTCGGATGCTTATTGGAGGGCATCCTATCTCTGGCTTTGTTTTCAACATTACAAGTGTCCACTCTGTATGATGTCTGAGAGAAGATTATTGCCTGCAAGTCCCCCAGATAGGCAGAGCTGTCCTTTGCAGGTGCAAAATAGCCCCAAAGAAACCTAATTACTTATAAGGTAAGGTAGGAAAATCTTGCCTTAGGCAAGAGGTTTTTCAGAGACAAGTTTTGATTTGGTTGCTCCATCATAAACCAGGTTCTCCCCTAACGTCAGTAGGACCAACTTCTTCTTTTATTAAGGGACTGAAATTCAATCCAAACTGTTCCTGATTTGCTGGTGATGAAGTATTTGCACCCCCACATGACTGTTGTAAGCTCCGTCTTCATGACAGCCAGCAAAGCTAGCTGCTGAAGAAGGGTTTTCCAGCATGCTAGGTGCAGGTTTCGCATCTTTCCAAACCTCCTTTCCAAATAGAATGTGTTGGGATTACAGCTGTGTCCTAGATTCCTTCAGAGAGAAGAAAGGATGAACTGTGTATTTTTCTCACTCTTGCATTAAGGTGGCTCTCAAGATTTAATCCCAATTTGGTTGTGGAAAGCTAGACATATAAATACTATTTTCTCTATGTGTGTGTGCTTGTGCATGTGTGGGTGTACATGATGTGGGAGAGGTTCTCCTTACTAGCACTAAGAGATGCAAACCAAGGTGTATTACTCATGGGCTAATATAGATGAAAGCAGAAGATAGAAACTGTGGACTTCCATATGGAAAGTAGATGGCAGATACACATTATTAATGGCTATTTTTGATCTAAGTGACAGAATTGAGATTCAAATTTCAATCCCTCAGCCTTTTAATGCAATTGTTTTATTTTAAATTTAGATGTAGGGACTACAGGGTCCCTGAAGAATGGTTTGTTTTGACCTGCCTCCATGCAGGTACAATACCAGCGCAAAAGCATCAGAAAGTAATGTCAAAGGCAGTTAGAAAGCTGTAGAAGCACAGCTTTAAATGATCCCTTCTTCTGTGTTCTGGAGATATTACTCAATGGCCTCAAAGGTATGTCAGTGTAGCACATGACAAACATACCTGCGGACAAAGTAATTACATTTGATGGTAGTTAAATCAATGAGCATTCACTAAAGAATGCAAAGGATTAGTAGCAGCACTGTTTCCAGCAAGACAAGCACACATCAGGGGAGCTTTCATTGCTGCACAGATTAAAGAAATCAAATTTCATTGCTTCTTGTCAATTGTTTTTCCATAACAAACAATTCAGAAGGTGGATCAGGAGGGCTGTTGCAGTCTATTTTCTGCATTTGCATACATGCCATGATTCTCAGGAAAGCAAATCAGCTCTTAAAATGAATTACCACTTTGTGATATTTGATAAAATTAAATGAGAGAAGATAAACTAATGGAAGGGAAGCTACTTAAAGATTTACTGCAATTGCTGTAACTGTGGAGACTAAACTGTGACCACAGAATCACACACCTCCTTCTTTCATGTCTTTTGTTAGCAAGGAAGTATCCTTAGCTATTGCAAATCAAAAATAGCTCTTTCAGCTTCACTGGTGCCTCCATAGCCATTTCATGCCAGCTATCAATATGACCCAGTAGTCTCTTCAAAGCTCAGAAGATGTACTAAGTATATATAGGTGATAACTGAATAAACTAACTGCAAGACCACTATGTGAAATACTGAAATATACAGACAGTGAATGTGCTTGGTCACCTTTCCTCGCATAAAGAAAAATATTTTTGGAAGCAGCCCCAGAACCAACATGGGAGTTTTGTCTTCTTGCAACTCACCACATTAGTTCAGTAGTGAAGAAGAAAGTTCTCTCCCTGGTCTCCACCTCAGAGTACTTGTGTCGTCCATCCCAGTCCCACATGACTGTAGATGTAATGAAACTACATGCTCCCTTTATTCTCAGCTGAATGTCTGGTACCCAACTGCAACAGCAACAGATACATGCTCACTACCAGCATGCTCTTACTTGAATGCCCTCAATCTGAGGAGGTAACTCTGGTAGACCTCCATGTTGCACGCTGCTTGCAGCTCATGGGCTGTCTGAGTTGTGTGGTCCTTCTTTGCTGAGTCAAATCCCTATAGGCAGCTGCTACACTCAAATTCATATAGGGAACCACTGTCTGAAGTTAACTAGGTGTTCTTAGCAACACAGTATTATCAAAAGCAGAACAGCTTTTAGACATCCATTTCTGTTATTTGCTGAGAGGTACAACCTGTAGGTTTAAAAGAATGTCTCTTTCTGTTTTTGCTGGCTGCCTCATAGCCCCAGTCAGTGTCCTGGTTTTCAGGAGGTAAGCTTGCTTTTGGATTTGTTTTGAATGTGTTTTTACTCACTCCAGTGTATTTGTTTTAGCCCAGGAACAGGAACATTCTGCACATAGTCTTGTTTGCTCTTGTTTCCTGAGGACTCTGGAGAGGCTGACTCAAAACCAAGTGAGATAATGTTTCTTCTTTTTTTTTTTTTCTGGGCTCTCTTTTGAGTTTGGTTTTGTTTTGCTCAAAAATGATCACTCAGGAAAAGAGACAGATTGAAAACAGCATTGAGTGAAGCCTTTATTTATGGAATTGGTAGACCGTGATGATAAAACCTCCTCCTTTTGGGACCTAGAGACTGGTGGTGGCTGGAGAATCAAATATCTCCATGTCTATCTGATGAGTGGGCACATGACATGTGTTTAGATAGGGAAACTACATTTGAGGAATTTTGTGGGAGCAATATATACATCAAGAAGATTGATCTTGACTTCCTTACACCAGCTAAGTCAGACTTCTGGCTGGTGTGTATCAATCTGCCTCCACTGGATGAACAACAGAGAAACAGCAGAAACAACATTGTCACTTTTCAGGAATTCCATGTGAGGATTTTGTGTGTAGCTGGAAACCATGTAGTAGTGACATGTAATGCTAAAGTCTCAAGGAAGTCAGCCTCCCCTGTGAAAAGTACATTGTAATTAGTTGCACAGCTTTTTTTTCATGTTCTGATGCTGGAGATGGAGATTGAATCTTTCACATCTCTATACTTTTCTCCCTGTTAACTTAATGACCCTTGAAGTAAGAGATCAGGAAAGCATTAAAAGGCAGCATTTTCCTTTGCTGCAACAGTTGTCCTGAAAGGGTCCCAGTCACAGATTTAACTTCTTGCTCATAAAACCTCAGGAAAAAGATAGCAGAGTGTCTGATGGTTTGAGTGGAGGAGGACCAAACTGTACACAGGAATGGGTATGAAGGATAGTAGGTGCACACAACTAGGGAGGAAGCTGGGCATATGAGATTTGAGGAGGTGAGTGTTGCTATGCAAGCAATAGGATCTTGTAAGAGATGGTAATTTAGTTTTTCCATGAAAGAAAAAGGCATGGGAAGCGTTTGAGGGTGACAAGAGCTCTTGCAAAATATGTATGTCAAAGCAAATATTTGAAATTTGTTGTTAGAGTGAACCAAACTCATTGAAATATGTGTACATGCCAGGTTCTCTTCGATGCACAGGAATGTAGTGGTGTTAGAAGGCAGGAATGTAAAAAGCTGAAAGAAGACAGGAAACAATGCCTGTCACCTAAAAGGCTCAAGCTCTGACTAGGGTTTTTTTCGCTTTGTTCAGAGAACTTAACTGGTGTTTCCAGGATGGTAAAGTGAGAGGAAATGCAGATCCACTGCACCGAAAAGCCACCTCTAAGTCCCGGTGATTCGCCCAGTTTTCCCTTCAGTGACAGTGCCACCGTCAGGCTCCAGCACTGTTTCACTAGACTGCAAAGCAAATGCCTCATGAAAAACTGAAGCTCGGGAAGTAGGAAGAAATAATAATTGCAGACATAAGAATCAGGACAAGTCTGAGTAAATAGCTGTCCAGAAAAGTAACTGAATTCAGTGGAAACCAATATACATATAAAGTCTTCCGGAAAGATGGGTTGAAAACAAAAAAACACAGAAAGTTGACTTTATGATCATCCAAAGAAATGGTGGAGGTATGCTGGGTTGGATGTTTTTAACTAATCTAAATGTCTAGCTTTTAAATGATTGCTTTTTTTCTATAATAAGTTCAGAACATATTGCATCCTCTCAGGCTACTATCCTTTCCATTTCACTTTTTTATTTTCAGACTGTTGGGAAGCTATAGTGTTTAATGTCTAGAGTGGTCAAAAAAGAAAGCAAGCCATGAAAATCATTAGAGCTTGACCCTCTGTTGACCACATAAAGCTGTCATCACTGGAGAGATAGCAGCATAAGAATGCTTAGTTGCAACTAGCAAATGAAAAAGTCTACTTCTTCAGGTTTTGTTTGGGTGTTTTTCACCTGGGCTGTTTTATTCCTGTATCAGATTCTAGAAAACTAATTTAGATCAGAAAAGACACGGAAAAATTTGCAAGAAAATTAGTGCAGACTAAATTAATGTAAAGCTTAACTTAGTTTGATAGTAATTTAAGAAATTACATGGTTATATATTAATACATTGATTTCATTTCTAATTGTGATGTCTATACAGTTTGTTCCCATTGGTGTTTGAAGTTGTGGGGAGATGAAGTCTGAATTTCCCCCTGGATGCTAAATTCATCGTAAAGAATTGTTGAATTTGGTCTAATACATATGCCATGTATTGTTTTTAAGGCTATATAATTTCTTTTATTTCACACTTACATCCTAGAATATGACTTAGCTCTTTCATGTTTGCTACTTCAAAAGATGGAATTGATTGTTTAGTTTTCTGTCTTTCAGCTATTGTGGACATGACATTCATCAAATATGATTTTCCATTACTGCCTGTTCAGTATTGTCAGTTACACCTTGTAAAACAGGCATAAAATCCTAGGACTGTGGAGTTTAAATTGCTTCACACCAGCTGAAGTGACAGGGATTACACCAAGGCTGAAAAATTCATTTTGGAAAAGCTTCTGAGATTTTAAACTGTAATTTCTGAAACATACTAAAACTTCAGAAATTCTCAGAAATGGCTGCGAAGTGGGACTAAACATAATAGGCTGAAACTTAGGCTTGTACAACACTTTTTATATTTAAGTAGTTTGAGTGATACTGCTGCACAGTGCATGTCAGATGCCCAGCACAACCTTGGCATTAGGGAACTCATACTTTTTCCAAAGACATAAACATATTGATGGCAAGCACAGAAATAGGAATCCTGAACTGCAATTGCAAATACCTTGAATTATCATTTCATTTGCTGATTTCAGGTGAATACGGGACCAAACTGCAGGATGTACAATAACAATTGGGCCAGTACCACGTGATAGTACTAAGCCAAGGTGCTAGTTTTAGCAGGTAGCAAGAGCAATGTGCTCACAAAAAAAAAAAAGAGTGAGATAAAAGAATGTGGAAGGCAAAATGTACTGTCTCTCTCTGCACCCAAAGAAGTATAAAAACAAACAGCCACTCATCCTGTGGTGTACAGCTGCATACCTCTGAGTGATTAATGACTTTTTATTCAGTGCAACAGCCAGAATAAAATAGCTGGGAGGTTGTGGCTTGCCTTTACTCACAGCTGAATATGACTTTTAAAAAAACAGCAGCAGCAAAAAATGTTTTGTGATGATTCAAAAGCATGACATCCATTTGAAACGAAAAAATCCTCCCCCCTCTATTTCTCCTGCACTGTAAAAAATGATTAGACTAATTTAAAATGCATCTTGTTTATGAAGATACTAAACCCAAAGTATGCCTGGCTATGAAAAAACCTCAGTGGTAGATGCAGAACTAAAACTTAAATTTTATGCATCTGAGTTCTGAGCCAACGGTCTAAGCAAGTTTCAATAGTGCCTCATCAGCTAAATTTTAAAGCAATATAACAAATATGAAACATTACAGAGAAGTTACTTTTATTACCTCCTTCAATTTTTCTATGAAAACAGTGAAACAATCTAATAAGAAAGCTTAGAGGGGCTTGAGGTTGAAGGGGAAAAGCAGAATGACTGTTCTACTGGGTCTTACATCCACTTTTTCTGCCCTCTGCATAGACACAGCCAGTTATCTGAATCAAACTCTCTTACTTTGTCAAACACATGAAAAAGAACCCCAAACCTGTAACGTACATATTAAACACCTTGCATGGAAAAAAACCCAACAACCAGGGATTCGCCCTTCTGTCTAAGTTTGTTACTATATGTGTTACCTATCAGCCCAGAGCACTGTAGGGACTTCAGATGCTGATGGCATTAGGTTCTTTCCAGCTGAGAACCATGAAATAGTTTTATTTCCTCAGGACCAAAGTGCTTCTGGTTAGCCAGTTTAAAAGAGAGNAAGACAGATGGTCAAAAATGAATTTGATCTAATTTGTAAGACCTGTGGAAAACACTAGCACTTGATGAATGCTAAAGAGCGTAGGTGTTCAATTTGTTTTTTCTTACTTTCTGACTGCTCTCATCTCAGTGCCAGTTTCAGTTCTTGCAATGATAATCATAATTAAAGGACTGGATAAACTCTATGGACCAATGCATAGGGGCATTGTGAAAGGGAAACTACATTATACCAACAGTAAGAGGTTTGATTACACCTGAGTAAACCACCTATTTTCTTTCTATTTCACTACAAACTTTCAATTTTTCAAATAACTAGATTTGTACTCTTCTCAATTGATTCCGTCTTAATTATGAAATACATAAATTGGCATTTATTTTTAAAAAGTAATCTTTGACCCACGCCTACCTTTTACTTATAATCCAAACATTTAATTTTTTTTCTATTAATTCTGTATGTATTTAAGTGTCAGTTACAAAGGAAAAAAGCTCAAATTTAAAAACAGAAAGAAGCCAAATGCCTAATTTTAGACACTTTCAGATGCTATTTTAGACAGCAACCAGACATTATCGTGAACTATTTCAATGTCACTCAATCTGCTATTTCTGGCAATAGAAGTTTTTGCTTGAAAACTTAAGTCCTGCTCAACTTTGAGTGTTTGCTAGAATGTTTTAGTCTCTACATATAAGCCCTTCACAAATTGTCCTGTGTTTCTGTCAGCGTATTGATAACACTTAAGTAGTCTTTCTGAAGTTTGAAACACAAGGAGTGTGGTTCCTACCATATGATGTGATGTGATGGGCTGTGATAAGCCAAAGCTGGTTCTGTAATTTTGAGACTGAAAGCAAAGTGGTGGAAAAGGAACTAGAGCCCTCTTCATTGCAAAGTCTGATTTAGTGTGCATTTGAGCATAGCCATGCAGTAGTGGTCACTTCTAGCTCGATATGTCTCAAAAGGGCTGGTTTACTTAGATGCAGTAAGCTCTTGCCCCCTGTAAAACATGCTTTTTTGCACTGTCAAAATTTATGCATTCAAAACAGAAATTTTCCCTTTCCCTGCTACTCACCTCAAAATACTTTGGACCAAATCCTAGCACCTGGAAAGCTCACACAGAACAAGTCAGACACAGTGGCATCAGAGTAAATTGCCGAGTGGAATTGCATTGCTTTAAGACAATCAGATGAGTAGTCTCTGAGAAAATGCAGTGTTTCTCATTAACGGGCCATTCTCAAAATATGGACAATATCGGGAAGTATCTGTTTTATGATGTGCCAGGGGATCTGAAGAGGCACTGTTTCCTTCTGAGGTGAATTTTCAAAAGCAATCAGAAATCACCTATTTCTATGTCAACTGATACTTCTCTGGAATGTATTAATTGCTCAGAAAATAGAGCAAAGTCAGAAGTGAATGTTTCTGAAAAATCTCATACACTACTTTCTTTAATAAGATGTAAGTTCTTTTGTGCCAGGGTCAGGAGCTGGGTTGGGATGGTGTGAGTCCTCCTGAGTTGGTCTGTTATTTCTTCAATGCTTTTAAAACATGCCTCAGAGAAAACCACTTTTTTTTTTTGCTGAGTATAATTCAATTTCATCTAGTTTCTTAAAGCACACAACCTGAACTTTTTAATCTCCTGTAATTTGATCATCACTACCAAGGATCCAAATAATGGGTGCAGAGCTGCAGCAACAGCTGTGTGATACATGGGCACCCTCGCTTGGTGCCAGCAGGTGAATTGCTGCCCATGGGGTTCCTCTATTCTCTCCCAGGATGTATCAAATTGCTGCAAGGTTTCCCTAGTTAAGCATTTCCAGAATGTAAACCCAAGTGTTGCTGAATTTCAACGATTTATAACTCCCTGAGAGACCTTTAAACATTTCTGTTTAGCTGTAATTGCTAAATTATTGTTTCTAATGGATGAAAATAGCCCTAGAAAGTTTGGTGCTTTTATCTGCTTCCTGAAGAAACGTGGTGGTAATGATGATGTATGAGTCACTGTGTGGTGTTAATCCTGAGAGCAAAGTACAAGAGCATGAGCCTGCTCTTGGATCTTAGATCCAGCCTTTGCTGTGGTGTCGCTGTTGGTTTTCAAATCACTGTCAAGGAATATCGAGCAGATTCTGGCAGCCAAAGGGGAGAAGGTGAGATGTGTGGCTGGTGAAGAAGTCTTGGAACTGCTTCTGGAAAGCTTGGCAGATACTGCGTCTCAAGGTCAGCCGACACAGGGTGAAAGTGGGGAACTCCCCGGGGACTGATGGCAAGGGACAGACCTGACCAGTGGGATTTGTGCCCTTCTGCTGATGCCAAGAGAGAGACTTTTAAATTTTATCCCCCGATTTCAACAGTCTGTGTTTAAAACAAACTCTGGCATTGGTCTTTCTCTGTTATGTGTCTTTGTCTTGAGTGGTTTTGGCTTTGACCGAGCTAACATTTTTAGAGATGGATTGTGGATATTTTTCCTGGTACTTGTTTTGCTGACTTTTAGACAGGTCTCCATGCTCCAGCAGTGTCAGGAGCCCTGCTTCGATGGAAAATGAAGCCAGGAATTCTTTGTCCGTGTGTTTTGTTTGGCCCAGGGAGGTGTAGCTGTAGGTGGAGGCTTTAGTGATGTCCCCTGGCCTGGCCCAGTTGTTGCGTGGCTGCAGCTGATGGAGGTGCTGAGCATGAGACCGTTGATCCCACCTGAGATGGACCCGACCCCGCCTGGGTATTCACAGCCAAGGGAAATCAGATCATCAGCTCTTACCTCAGTCACCTGCTGTTTTTTTTCTTCCCCTTCTTCCAGAATTTTGCTCCTGTGCCCCTTGTGTCAAGGCTGAAAGTCTTCTCTATTTGTGGGTTACAACACAAGCTGCCCTGTGGGAGCATCAGCCCCCACACTTGTCAATCCTGCTCCCTTGGCTCCCAGATATGGGGTTATGCAACTGCCTCCTTGGTGAGGGGGAGGATGGGTGTGAAGGCAAAGTCAATATTTGGGAAGCATGTTGGAGATAAGTAGAGCACCTAGAAAGTTGTCTTTGAGTTACTTTACAGATATTGAGGGGCTTATTAATGTTACTGCTGCATGGTAAGATCAGTTAGGAGGAAAAATAATAATTTACATGAAAAATGTAAGTGTTTACCAGCACAGTAGTGATGAATCAGGCAGTGGGGTAATCATATAAGACTTTGGTAGATCTTATGTCCTCTGCCTGAATCAAAGTCTAAATTCTCTTGATGTCCATGGTCTTGAAGTGAGGTATCTGCTTTGTTATGGTTTTGAACTTGTATTCAAAGAATAATTCAGTAGAAAAGAGACCCCTGGAGGTTTCTAGTCCAATGCCGTTCTTCTGAGGAGGATGCTCAGGATCTTGTCTTGAGTATCTCTGAGGATGGAGGTCCCTTAACCTATTTGGAACCCTGTGCTGGTACTTGACCAATCCCATAGTGGGAAAAAACCTGTCTTTGTTCTCAACACGTTCTCATCAGCAAGCTGTAAGAAGCCTTTGTGTCTCTGGACTAAACAAACCCAGTTCTTTCAGCCAAACATGTCTAAGAGCTTGTGGTCCTTAATCAGCCACCCATCTGATGAGGGCACTGTGTGTATTAATGAGTATTATTGAGGTTACTTCATTCATCTAAAGCATTCATAGTCATTTTATACGTACTGTGTTCTAAGGGTGGATCAGAGCAGAAGGGAGGTGTCATGTTTTCCTGTTGGCACATAGTTCAGGGCAAGATCTGTGTTGGCTCAGAAACAGTTAATTTACTACCTGATTTTTTTTTTTTATACTGTTTTCCTTTTTACCTGTTACTCCATCCCAGCTACAGAAAGACGGTGCTTGGTTTTGCTGCCCTACAGTAAAACCTGCTCTAGTTGTTGATGTCCCTGCTCACTGCAGGGCGATTGGACTAGATGGCCTTAAAAGGTCCCTTCTAACTTCAAATTTTCTATGATTCTATGATTCTTTATCACTGGAGAAGCAGCAAACAAAATAGGAAATGTTAAAGCTATATCTTCTCGGAACATGCATGTTCCCAAGCCTGAACTAGGAACAATGTACACTACTATCTACAGTATAATAGTGACTATTATTTTTGATAATAAACCCATCAACATAAAATAAGTGTATTGGGCCATTTAGTTGATTTTACAAAGAGAAAATCTTATCTGTTTAGCAGTGGTTACTCCCTTAATAGATGGTAATTTGTTCTATATTACTGCAGATGCTTTACTGAAGAGAGTTCAAATCTTGTGAGAGTTTTTTTCAAATTTGATTGTGAAATGCATGATTTTCATCATGATATATTCTGCATAAACTAGGATAAGAAAATTGTCTCTTGGGTTTACTTTTTAAAATTATTTTAAGCTATGGAAATATGTTCTCAATAAAACTCATTAACTAAAAGTTAAAAAACCCCAACCTATTGTGCAAGTATGTTAAAGGCAGGTCAGTTCTGAGCAAACATATGCTTGTTTTAAACTGAGCTCAGTTTGGCTGGGAGCTGCAAATGCCATGTGTTGGATATGTTTTGCATAACGTGGATATAAAATCAGATGAAACACAGACGTGACAATTAAGCTTGAGATTCTTCTGTAGCCTCCTGTAGTCTGTGGTCTATAGACTGCCATTGGTATCCATGGACATAGTTAACATATTGGCTTGTTAGTGCTTTTAATTAATATTTGACTGGAAGTACGGGTGTTATTCAGTAAGCATCCTGCTAAGTCACAGTGGTTTGTAGTGCTGAAAGTTTGAGGACTGCTGGTTTAAATCCGTATCTTTTGACCGTTTATTCGTAATGGAGTCAACACATCTTTGTGATGCCAAAAACTAAGNCATAAAATAAGGGTATTGGGCCATTTAGTTGATTTTACAAAGAGAAAATCTTATCTGTTTAGCAGTGGTTACTCCCTTAATAGATGGTAATTTGTTCTATATTACTGCAGATGCTTTACTGAAGAGAGTTCAAATCTTGTGAGAGTTTTTTTCAAATTTGATTGTGAAATGCATGATTTTCATCATGATATATTCTGCATAAACTAGGATAAGAAAATTGTCTCTTGGGTTTACTTTTTAAAATTATTTTAAGCTATGGAAATATGTTCTCAATAAAACTCATTAACTAAAAGTTAAAAAACCCCAACCTATTGTGCAAGTATGTTAAAGGCAGGTCAGTTCTGAGCAAACATATGCTTGTTTTAAACTGAGCTCAGTTTGGCTGGGAGCTGCAAATGCCATGTGTTGGATATGTTTTGCATAACGTGGATATAAAATCAGATGAAACACAGACGTGACAATTAAGCTTGAGATTCTTCTGTAGCCTCCTGTAGTCTGTGGTCTATAGACTGCCATTGGTATCCATGGACATAGTTAACATATTGGCTTGTTAGTGCTTTTAATTAATATTTGACTGGAAGTACGGGTGTTATTCAGTAAGCATCCTGCTAAGTCACAGTGGTTTGTAGTGCTGAAAGTTTGAGGACTGCTGGTTTAAATCCGTATCTTTTGACCGTTTATTCGTAATGGAGTCAACACATCTTTGTGATGCCAAAAACTAAGCAGAGTTTTGGCATCCAGGCAAGAAAGGAGAGCAGTTGTAAATGTTGCTAAGTTTGGCTTCCAAAAAGCAAAAGAAATATGAAGATGTGGAGATAGTAAAGGCATATACAATTCATGATAGTACGACTTAGAGGAAAGGAGAAATTTGGGGTTGAGAGGTCTTTGTTCATTCTTTCATACAAATTATTAATGACAACCCAGAAATTTTCTAGTTGTAATTTTACAAAATTGTACTGTAAGATCAAAGCAGTAAAAAATAACAGGAGCATCAGAATTATTAGGAGCAGCACACACAGTCTGCTCATAGTTGTAGATAAAAGAAGAAGCAGAGAAGAGCTATGGGGATTCAACGCAGCCTTTTCCAGAGGTAGCTGAGGCTGATAAATTCAAGTATTTAAAACAGTAGATATAGAGCTAGCCCAAAGTCTTTTTTTGTGGTGGCTTACTGCCCAATGCCATGGAAAGGAAAGTTACGTGTGATTATGTGCACAAGGCCAGATATCAGCTTTACTGCTACCAAAATCTTTCTAGCTAAATACGGAAAAAAACCCTAAAAATCCCAAAAGCCAGCAAGACATGGAAAGGAAAGGAAAAGATTTCCTTCATTCTTTTTTTTCTTTTTGTAGCAAGGAAAAAAATAAGAAGGTGAATTTAAAAAAAAAAAAAAAAAAAGGAGGATTGGACAAAATCAAATCTCCTTATTAAAGGCAAATCTTCAGCCAGAATTGTGCTTTAAAGCACCTGGACCATCTTTGCTTTACCAGTATAATTACCTGACTTTTTAATTTCCAGTTAACTTTGAGAGTGGAAACATCTTGATGGGCAAAGTCAGATGGACTGTCATAGGATGTTCCTCATCATTCTGATGAAAAAGACCTCTCCATTTCCATCACACACTGTTTGAATTGGCAACTGGCTATACCCACATAAACCAATCCACAGGGGTATTCTAACATTTGCATGACACTGCTCATAGTGCATGAAATAAAATCCCCTGCGTGAAAGACTTTGCCAGAAATAGGATGATAAAAACCATCTGTTTTTGCAAGTGTTGCTTCACTGGGCAGACTTACTAAAGCTTCGAAAATTCCTTCTTTGATGGAGGCTTATTAAAGGCAAAGCAATGAGGGATTTTGGTGTCTTGGTGTGAGTTATATGTAAACTAATATACATAATAATGTTTATAAGTACCTGGTGGGAGGGTGTAAAGAAGACAGAGCTTGATCCTCCTCAGTGGTGCTTGTGAAGGACAAGAGAAAATGGATACAAACCACAATACAGAAAATTCCACTTAAATATAGAAAAACCTAACCACCCAGTCAGACACTGAAACAGGTTGCCTGGAGATGTTACGAAGTCTCCATCCATGGGTATATTCAAAACTTGACTGAACATGATCCTCAACAGCCTGCTGTACTGACCATGTTTGAGCACGGGGGTTAGACTAGGTGATCTCCAGAGGTTCCTTCTAGTCTCATCTGTGCGCTGTTCTCTGAAATATGTAGAGTCCCAGGATCACATTTTAGGAAGCTGTGAATGCTCTGTACTCCTTTCTGAAACCAGCAGAAATTGTGCTGTTCTCAGCTTGGTTTTAAATCTAGTTTTGAGGGTCCTGGATGCAAAGCCAACATCTCTGAAACTGAGCTGAAATGTTCAGTTTCTTTTTGGTTTTCAAACTACTTGTCTTTAGATTTCAGGTTATTCCAGATGCTTTCAATACCAGAATCATGTACTGCTCCACCAGATATTTTGTTTCATTCCTCTTCCTTTCTGAAAATGTCAAGACATAACAACACAGGCACAGTAATTGTATCTGTGGAATGTATTATGGTTATTATTTTAGCAGCACACTGCTTAACAGTAGTATTCTTCTGTAGTCTCCTCTCCTTTTTTTTTTTTTTGTCTAAAGGCATTTTATACAGAAACACCACAAAAATACACATAACATTTCTTAGGTAAGGAAAAAAAATCAATTATCAATATAACATTGCAAATTTTGGGGCAGTATTCCATTTTCATGTAAGTATTTATTCTAAAAAAATCCAATAAATACTAGCTTACCATGTGTATTAATAATCTGGTCAGAGATTTAGGGTTTTCTGTGAATTTCACCTGTTTAAAACAGTAAGAGCTTACCAAAGGTGAAGAAATAACACCAGTCAGTATGAGGTTAGGTCTAAGGAAGTAAAAGTCTGATTCTTTTTTCCCTCTTCCTACCTCTACCAAGTTTTACAATTTTGGAGAGGCACAGTTTCAGAGGTACTGGAAGAAAACCCAGCTTTGAGCTGTTTGAAACCTGTAAATAAGCATCTGTAAAGATGTATGGTTATCTCAGATGAGCCTACACACGTTTTTGTGGCTAAGACAACACCTATCTACTCTAAGGAAATGTTTTATCAGGCACTGAAGCCCATTTCAGGAACAATGAAATAATTTCAACATAAACAGCTATCTACTAGATTTCATATGCTAAAAAAGTCTTTCTGATCCAGAGCACTAGATTTTCTCAGCAAAGTACCTTGATGCTAGATTTCTCAAGCTGACCTCATGTTTTCAAGCCATCAGCTCCCACAAGGTATTTCACATAAAGTTAAGTTTCTCAGAGACCATAACATCCCACCAGTTTAAAAATGTTTTAGGGTAAGCTGACCTACTCACAGACGTACTGCTGCCAAGGCAGCCTTGAATCTCTGAATGGTCTGGAACACCTCTGCATGCAACAGAGTGAGCCGATGGATGGATTCCCCACACAAATGGTACAAAGCAGGAAGAGATATGTCTAATCCCATCCTCACATTGTCACTGGTGGCCTCTGGTGGGAACAATCATTTGTTTACATCAGATTACTCCATTGTTTGAAAAAATGTATCCCTTTTATGTCTGCTGGAAATTAAGCTGCATGGTTGGGGTTTTTAATATTATTTCCTATAGAGTACGGTATAAGGATAGTGCTGAGAAATATTCCTTTGCTGGAAGATTCAAGCCAACTTTATCATGAAGCGTAAAGCAGAAATCATTACAATTTTGACTTTACTAAAAGTTTTTTAGATATTAATCTTCTAAAACATATAAATCTAACCTGATTTATTGTTGGGTAGTGGTTCAGGTTTTTTTATTTGAGAATTTCTGTGAGAAACAACAGAGCTAAAGGTTTGATATTGGATGGGAAATATAACTGCTAGACTGTAAAGCTGAGCACACTGGGAAGTCACTGTGTTCTGGCAAGTCACTTAGTATCTCTGCAAATTTCTCAGAGGTATACAGTGCAGGAAGACTAGAGGTCTGGTCCCTGCAAGCAGGAGAGTTAACTGATGCCCAGTTTCCATTAACTTTGTGAGGAGCAGGACTTGCCCAGAGTCANGGTGTAAAGAAGACAGAGCTTGATCCTCCTCAGTGGTGCTTGTGAAGGACAAGAGAAAATGGATACAAACCACAATACAGAAAATTCCACTTAAATATAGAAAAACCTAACCACCCAGTCAGACACTGAAACAGGTTGCCTGGAGATGTTACGAAGTCTCCATCCATGGGTATATTCAAAACTTGACTGAACATGATCCTCAACAGCCTGCTGTACTGACCATGTTTGAGCACGGGGGTTAGACTAGGTGATCTCCAGAGGTTCCTTCTAGTCTCATCTGTGCGCTGTTCTCTGAAATATGTAGAGTCCCAGGATCACATTTTAGGAAGCTGTGAATGCTCTGNGTGAATGCTCTGTACTCCTTTCTGAAACCAGCAGAAATTGTGCTGTTCTCAGCTTGGTTTTAAATCTAGTTTTGAGGGTCCTGGATGCAAAGCCAACATCTCTGAAACTGAGCTGAAATGTTCAGTTTCTTTTTGGTTTTCAAACTACTTGTCTTTAGATTTCAGGTTATTCCAGATGCTTTCAATCCCAGAATCATGTACTGCTCCACCAGATATTTTGTTTCATTCCTCTTCCTTTCTGAAAATGTCAAGACATAACAACACAGGCACAGTAATTGTATCTGTGGAATGTATTATGGTTATTATTTTAGCAGCACACTGCTTAACAGTAGTATTCTTCTGTAGTCTCCTCTCCTTTTTTTTTTTTTTGTCTAAAGGCATTTTATACAGAAACACCACAAAAATACACATAACATTTCTTAGGTAAGGAAAAAAAATCAATTATCAATATAACATTGCAAATTTTGGGGCAGTATTCCATTTTCATGTAAGTATTTATTCTAAAAAAATCCAATAAATACTAGCTTACCATGTGTATTAATAATCTGGTCAGAGATTTAGGGTTTTCTGTGAATTTCACCTGTTTAAAACAGTAAGAGCTTACCAAAGGTGAAGAAATAACACCAGTCAGTATGAGGTTAGGTCTAAGGAAGTAAAAGTCTGATTCTTTTTTCCCTCTTCCTACCTCTACCAAGTTTTACAATTTTGGAGAGGCACAGTTTCAGAGGTACTGGAAGAAAACCCAGCTTTGAGCTGTTTGAAACCTGTAAATAAGCATCTGTAAAGATGTATGGTTATCTCAGATGAGCCTACACACGTTTTTGTGGCTAAGACAACACCTATCTACTCTAAGGAAATGTTTTATCAGGCACTGAAGCCCATTTCAGGAACAATGAAATAATTTCAACATAAACAGCTATCTACTAGATTTCATATGCTAAAAAAGTCTTTCTGATCCAGAGCACTAGATTTTCTCAGCAAAGTACCTTGATGCTAGATTTCTCAAGCTGACCTCATGTTTTCAAGCCATCAGCTCCCACAAGGTATTTCACATAAAGTTAAGTTTCTCAGAGACCATAACATCCCACCAGTTTAAAAATGTTTTAGGGTAAGCTGACCTACTCACAGACGTACTGCTGCCAAGGCAGCCTTGAATCTCTGAATGGTCTGGAACACCTCTGCATGCAACAGAGTGAGCCGATGGATGGATTCCCCACACAAATGGTACAAAGCAGGAAGAGATATGTCTAATCCCATCCTCACATTGTCACTGGTGGCCTCTGGTGGGAACAATCATTTGTTTACATCAGATTACTCCATTGTTTGAAAAAATGTATCCCTTTTATGTCTGCTGGAAATTAAGCTGCATGGTTGGGGTTTTTAATATTATTTCCTATAGAGTACGGTATAAGGATAGTGCTGAGAAATATTCCTTTGCTGGAAGATTCAAGCCAACTTTATCATGAAGCGTAAAGCAGAAATCATTACAATTTTGACTTTACTAAAAGTTTTTTAGATATTAATCTTCTAAAACATATAAATCTAACCTGATTTATTGTTGGGTAGTGGTTCAGGTTTTTTTATTTGAGAATTTCTGTGAGAAACAACAGAGCTAAAGGTTTGATATTGGATGGGAAATATAACTGCTAGACTGTAAAGCTGAGCACACTGGGAAGTCACTGTGTTCTGGCAAGTCACTTAGTATCTCTGCAAATTTCTCAGAGGTATACAGTGCAGGAAGACTAGAGGTCTGGTCCCTGCAAGCAGGAGAGTTAACTGATGCCCAGTTTCCATTAACTTTGTGAGGAGCAGGACTTGCCCAGAGTCACTGTTGCTCATTTTCCAGTATCCTCCATAGCAATGGAAAACAGATCAAATAGACACATAAGATGTCCAGCTATCTTGCTTGTGCTATTAATTCTACCCAGTGCTATGGTGAGATAAATTACTCTACTGATGCATATTATTGTTCCTTATTCTTCAAATAATTTGGTACTTATAAATAACTAATATGTTTATCAATCTGATTCCAATAATTTATCCTTTTATTCCCTCTACCTCACAAATCCCAGGTGGACTGTGCACCCTGCTACTTTATTCACAGTCTACTTCTCTGGCTAGGACCTCTTGTCTCCTACAATTGCACAACAAAAGAATTTGATACTAGCCACAAAGTTGTGCTCTAGCATGTAGATTTTCTTATAAAAATTAGTATATAAAATAAATTCCTTGCTTTCCTTAGTTAAAAAAAAAAAAGGGAGGGGAGGCATAAACTAAATTTAAACTGTTGAATTATGGACTTCCCTGAACATGTGAAGAAACTTCAAGAAATAACAAATCAGAGAGAAGACTGGATTAATTTCAATTTCTTCTAATGAGATTCTTATCATTTTTAAATATGAGACAACAGTGTGGTTATTTGCCTTTCAGTATCATAACATCCAGCTTGCACACCATTGGCAGAAATCTTTGCATGACTTACCTGACGCAGAGAAACCTCTACACAACCAATCACACAGCCAACCACCCTGCCTCCCTCTCCCCCATTTATCCTCTGCCTTTTTCCTCCCACTGGCATCCACAGTCACCACCCAACACCCACCCTCCTCATTTTCTACACTCCAGCCATAAATCACATACATATTCTGTTTTCCAAGTAGGTTTTGATATATGTTACGTAAGTATAGTTGACAAAGTAATAGGCATGGTAATTGAATTATGAGATGGATGGTAGATGACAGTCTGAGATTACTACAGTTAGTGACATCACCTGTCTGGATTAGGTGGGGTCTTAGACTTCTTCCTTGTTCTTACAAAATATTGTGATTATCTGATTTGTGACACAAGGTAAATAACTGGAGTGCAAATGGTAGGATCCAGGAGGCTTAAAAAAGAAATCATGCTGAAACACTCTTCTGAGATATTATTTCATTTTAGTTTTCAGACTGAACAGACTATTTTAGCATAAGTTTATTTTTTCATTGTTGTTTTCTCCTCTCTTTAAGAAAAAACATCAAAATCAAGCCCTCAGACAAGGAAATTTTATTTCCAGGGAAAATAACTGCTTTTGCCCTTGGTTCTGCTGCCGAGTCTTACTGTTTGCTTGCTTTCCCACATCTGTCACTTTCCTGAAGGGCTGGGCTCTCCAGCTGGGCTTTCCTTTCCAGATGTGCTGTGGCAAGAGCATGAAGTCATACCACCACCACTGTCTCAACACTCCTTGCCAGCAGATCCAGCATGGAGGTCCTCACCCCAGTGCAGAAAGGAGAAGGGAGCAAGAAGGAGGTTAGGCATAGCTCTCAGGAGATGTCACAGCCACATTCCTAGCCAAAATATTTGTGCTCTGGCCAAAATGGTCATGCTCTGGGCTCCTCTGTAGCGAGTCAGAGATTTTCTAGGCAAAGAATCAGTGGCCCAGATCCAGCCTTGCAGTTACATTTGTGCTTTGCTTTATGCACAACAGCATGTCTGTAAACTTAAGGGCTTGAAATTAATTGTGTGCAAACTGTTGCTGTTTGGGAGGATTTAGATTGTCGTGATGGGAAAAATTAATTGTAGATAGCAGAAGACTTAGAACCTTCCAGATCCACCTATATGATAACAAATCACAGATATTAGCTATGAATTTTTTATGTCATTACAGCAATAAGAGAAGACATTGTTCAGATCATGGTCACTTGGTAAATCATGCCAGAGTTTTCAATAACGCTAAGTGTCTGTCCAGAGACTACCATTATGGTAAACAGTACAAAGTTGGGCAGCTAAAACACTTCATTCCTTTCCTATGTCACAGCCACTATTCCTTGCCAATGAATGTGTTTTCTTTTTTCATGATCTTATATTGCTTAGCCTGAAACTGGAAGCCTCTTTTCCACATATTTCAGCATGTAGAATTTATATAATCAGATAATTCTGTGAGCTGGCCAAATTTGATGCATTTCAGGTATTGCAAAGCCTAATGGGCCATTGGGAAGAAAGAATAGCTTGCCAGGTGACATACAAAATCAAGAGGCAGAGGGAGGGAAAAAATCCTAAAAGGAGAGAGTATCTTTTGCAGACCTGTTAACACACCCATTGTCACTACATCTCTCTCCCTGCTTCCCAATCCTGGACAAGCTAGGGAACAAGAAGCACAAGAGAAAAAGACTTCCACCTTTGTTTCCTCTGTTTTGAGATTGAAGAAACACTCTGAATCAATGGTGTCTCCTGAGAGAGGAAGACTCCTGTTCTACCTGGTATAAAGGAGAGGACTTGAGTTTAGCTCCCAGCCAATTCTTTTAGTTCCTCTTTAACTTCAAAATGAGCTGAGATTTTTGTGAGTGAAACTGCACTGATTATTGATGATTAAATGAAAAAAAACACCTTAGAGCACTTGCACACTTTCAGCACTTGGTTCGCTGTCATGTGCAGCCTTGTCCTGTTCTCCATTTCCTGCTACTAGAGCACAGCTACAGCTGTTCTTTACAACTTTAAAAGGATCTCCAGGGTTCCTCCTATGTTAATACCTTTCATAACTTCTATTTAAATTAGTAAATGGAAGGAAAATAGTTAGCTATCTGATCCAGTGAGGAAATACCCATTTGAATCATCCCCATGTGGTCAATTACATGTCACCAGTGACAAATAACAAATAAATCAGGTTCAAGGTCCAAAATCTAGTCTTAGGTTTAAAGTATTCATCCAAAGGCTGAACTGAGTCTGGGGCAGTGTTAAAGAAATTGGCAGCTTCTTTCTTGATAGGACTTTGACAGAGAATATAGGGGATAGAGGTGGAAAAGGTGATTTTTTTAACTTTGTTTCAATTCAGTGTCTTTACTGTTATCATCAATAACCTAGCTACTTATATGTCATATTGTTCTGTCAGTTTTAGTAACTACTGCAATAGAATATAAGGTTTTGGTAGACAGACTGTTCAAGGGAATAGTATTCTATTCTTTAAACTATAGGATTCAATCTGAAAAAGGAAGTGTCTATGCAGCACAGAAACAGGTGAAATAATCTTCTTTCACAGTTGATAGAAGGAAATATATTCCTCTGTTTGTTTTTTTTCTTTTCACAGAGAGACATGAAAAATAGACAAAGCACAGAGAAGAACTAGTTTAGCTAAAATGAGTTTATCTCGCAGTGGATCAGTGATTTGAATAAGGGTTGAACTTTCTAATGATTATTTTTGTAAGGAATAACCCCACATATTTTAGTTCCAAAGTTCTTTGTGGTGTAAAGGCCGTTTAATGTCACGCTTCTTGTTATCTGAACAAAACTTAACAGACCTGGAGACAAAGATATAAAAAGCTTTGCCAGAACAGAGGAGGAAGGACATATTTATAAAATACATGTATAAAACATATATATTTGCATCATATATAAATATGTCCATGGGCCCGGATGAGATGCATCCAAGAGTGTTGAGAGAACTGGCTGATGTTGTTGCTTCACTCTCCATCATTTTCTCCAGATCGTGGCAGTCAGGAGAAGTGCCTGAGGACTGGTCTTCAAAAAAGACAAGAAGGAAGATCTAGAAAACTACAGACCAGTCAGCCTCACCTCCATCCCTGGAAAAATGATGGAGTGGCTCATTCTGGAGGTCATCTCTAAGCACATGGAAAAGAAGATTATCAGGAATAGTCAGCATGGATTTACCAAGAGTAAATCACACTTGACTAATCTGATAGCATTCTACGATGTGACTGAATGGGTAGATGCAGGGAGACCAGTGGATGTAGTCTACCTTGACCTTAGCAAGGCGTTTGACACAGTCTTCCATGACATCCTCATGAGCAAGCTTAGGAAGTGTGAGATAGAAGAACAGACAGTGAGATGGATTAAGAACTGGCTACA
>VYZX01013801.1:28956-54286 GCA_013401335.1 Brachypteracias leptosomus
ATGACGGGACAGAGTGTCTTCTCAGCAAGTTTGCTGATGATACAAAACTGGGAGGTTCAGCTGATACACCTGAAGGCTGTGAGACCGTTCAGTAAGATTTGGACAGACTGGAGAGCTGGGCAAAGAGGGACCTACTGAGGTTCAACAAGAATAAATGCAGAGTCCTGTACCTGGGAAGAAGAAATAAAATGCACCAGTACAGGTTAGGAGGCAATCTGCTAGAGAGCAGCTCCTTGGAGAGGGACCTTGGAGTCCTGATGGACAACAAATTATCCATGTGGCAGCAATGTGCCCTTGTGGCCAAGAAAGCCAATGGTATCCTGGGTTGCATTAGGAAGAATGTCTCCAGCAGGTCAAGGGAGGTTCTCCTCCCCCTCTACTCTGCCCTAATGAGACCTCACCTGGAGTATTGTATCCAGTTCTGGGCTCCCCAGTTCAAGAGGGACAGAGATCTACTTGACAGAGTCCAATGTGGGGCTATGAAGGTGGTTGAGGGACTGCAACACCTGCCTTATGAGGAAAGGCTGAGAGACCTGGGGCTTTTTAGTCTGGAGAGGAAAAGACTGAGGGTGGATCTAATTAATGTGTATAAATATATAAGGGCTGGGTGTCAAGAAGAAAGGGACAACCTCTTTTCACTTGTGCCCTGGGATAGGACAAGAGGCAATGGATGCAAGCTAGAGCATGGGAAGTTCCACCTCAACATGAGGAAGAACTTTTTTACTGTAAGGGTTACAGAGCACTGGAACAGGCTCCCCTGGGAGGTTGTGGAGACTCCTTCTCTGGAGACTTTCAGGACTCGTCTGGATGCGTTCCTGTGTGATCTGCCCTAAATTCTATGGTCCTGCTCTGGCAGGGGTGTTGGACTCGATGATCTCCAGAGGTCCCTTCCAACCCCTAACACTGTGATTCTGTGATTCTGTAATATAGTAAACTTCACTCTCACAGTGGGTTTGATCCACTCTCCTTTATGTTCTATGCATTTGCATTTAATACATAGGTTCTTCATTGAGTAAATGAGAACATAATGTCATCCACTGAAAAGCAAAAGTACTTTAAAGCCATGGATGTGATTTTGCTGTATGCATAAAACTGAAAAAAAAGGTTTTCCATTAACTGACTGCCCAGATAAACTTCTTTGCCTTGTGGCAGATGTTAGATCAGAATCATACTCCTGAAGCTAAGGGAATGAATTCTCAAAGTCATTCCATGTCTTCCTTCACAGATAGTTTTGGTCTTGCACCTTCAGCCTCACTAAACCAAGGAAAAGAAAGTCTCCCCAAGTGAACCCTGGTGCTGCTATTCTGCCAGTGTTGGATCCTGGCAAGGGCCAGCTTTGGTCAGATCAATGCCCCTGCTTCCATTTGTGGCTTCAGACATTTGAGGCTTGCAAAGCATGACCAACAGAAGTGAGTGAGTTTGTAAATGCACCAGGGGAATTTGACCTTGTCTTTTGTATTTGCAAAATTCCAGAGGAGAATATAGTTCTACTTATGCATTGCTTGTTGTAAAGACTCAGAAAACATTTCCAATACTTTTCTTTTTTTCTGGAAGGATTAATTTACAAGATAAAATATAAGCTTTTCACCTCCATTGTGATCAACTAGTTGTGACTGATGGCTTTGTCTCTCTCTGTAAGGTGTAAGCCTAACTTGCCTGGTTGAGGAAAACCCATCTCAAATTGTAAATGTCAGATTTTTCCAGTGTTCAGCGATTTGTGCAGGTAGCAACGAAATCACAATACAGGGCAAAATCATGCCATCCTTTTCAGTTTTATTTTCACGCAGTCTGAATGTATTTTTAGCAATATTTTAGCAAGTAATGATAGTAGTTAGCAGAGGTTTTTGTGAAGCAGCAGTTTCTATTCCATAGAAGGTATACAGTTGTGAGAAAAAATAGTAGGATATTGAACATACTAAAAAAATTACTTCTGGGATTTTATTTTTAGGAAAATTCCAATTTCAAAAAAGGTTCAAATTTGAATGGTCACAGCAATCCCTCTAGAAATAAAAATACAAAAGGATGAAAGGCCTTCTGGGTATGAAATAGAATTTCTAAGGTTAAGGGTGAAGTTCTAGAAACATTATCCATGAAAAAGAGATTAGTTGAAAGGAAAACCAGTATGTCATCAGGATCTTTTTAAAGTATTATTAAATTTCATGCAGGCTTAGGTGTGACCTTACAAAAACTTCCATGCTTGCTTGCAACTGTAAAACTAATCTACTTGAGTGTATATGGAAAGTGAACACCCAGGGCACATGAACAACACCAAAGTAAATTTATTGGGAAGAAATTAAAAAATAAATGCTGTCTTCTTTGATTGGGGAAATTATGAGATGTTTTGGGCATTTCTGTAAGTTTTATGTATTTTCATGACTGAAAATTAAAAGACTGATATAAAGGAGTGAATTACTGTGTCTTGACAGTCATATTTTAGCAGTCAGATTTTCTCTTTTCTTCTTTTTCAAGGTCTTTCAGTCATTCGAGTAGAGCAACTAATTACACTGCACTTTACTGACACCAATCACTACAAAGAATTGAATTGGACAGATCATGATCACACAGGACCAAAGTCCTTCTTTTCCTTTGCACACAGCTGAACTGCCTCCTGCACAAATGATGAGGGAGGAATAAATCTCCAGTCCACTGCGCTGCTGTCCGTGCTATGTCCCAGCTCCCCAGCGTCAGCATATTGGACTCTGTACTGGGGGCAGGGCAGGAGAAAGCTGTGCAGAGGAGAGGGGACTGACTGTTAATCTGTCAAAGGTATTTCCATTTCATAATCCTTGAATCACACAGAGGAGGATTTCCCTCAAAAGCCTGCCACTGCCAGCACAGCTGCAATGTGAGCTGGTCCTGACTGATACAATCAAAGGGAATTGAAAGAAAACTGAACCTGACAACTCAAGTATGTGCCTGGATACCCCAGCAATGCAACATCCAGTCAGTCAGAGATGATTAATATCACACTGGCTAGCAATTTCTTTTATTTTTTTTTTACATTTGAATGAAAATTGAGCAAGTCCCTTAAATGTTCTGAATAAAAAAACAGTGGCTTTTCAAGCAAATTGTTGCCACACTGCTTTTTCCTCTTTTGAAAAGTCCATATGGACAGGTAAACTGAGAATAGAACAACCACATCTGACTTAAAGCCCAACATACAAATTACTACCACTGCAATCATCTAATTTCCCTTGGACTAGCATTAAGCCAGGAGACAGATGCTTTGAAAATCCTGTTTTAGTTAAAGACTGAACTTCATTGGAGAACAAAACAATCCTGAAGCACTATGTGTCTGAAATAGTAAATACAGGGGTATAAATAAATTTTCATTCTGTAAGGTTTTGGGCACTGTTAGTGTTTAGATTTTGCTGCGGCTTGAGGTCTGGAATAAAGTCAAATCCTCAAACTATTGCACACAGAGTATGAAGAGATTGATAGCTGCTTCTTGACTGAAGAACAAGTGAATTCAAAAAAGAATGAGCAGGAAGGGAAAAAACTGATGTTCCTTGAGGATATATTGATGCTTTTGGGAGAGCAAGTCATGTAACATGCATCCTGACACTGTGGTCAGGTCCTGTGCAGCAGAAACCTCCTGGACAGCAGCCTAAAAGCTTCTTTCTTTCTGTGGTCTTCTTTTTCATGCAGAAAACAAGAAATTCAGAAAAGCTGAGCACAAATGTTTGGCTGTAGAATTTCTGTGTGCAGCCTGTAGCTTTGGAGAGTGAACAGACCAAGCCCGTTATGAAGACTGAGGTTAAGAAGCCCAAGAGAAGGATTGGAAGCGCTCTTGGGTAGAAAGCTTCAAATAGAGTAGGACTCTCATAATCTCTCAGGATCTCTAGCAATGCTTCTCTCCAATGAAAAAATTTCTGCAAGAGAAGTGAAGATGAATGCTAAGGATATGTGAGCAGAAGTTTGAAAATTATGGGAGGAAACTTAGATGTTCCTGGAAATTAAATAAATACATTCATTTGACCTGAAAAGAACTACATATCTGTATATCTCTCTGCTTCAATGTGGATTTCTCTTCCACCTGTTTTTAGTGTTAAATCCATAAAGATAACAGAGGCTAGACTTTAAGCTCTTCGTAACAGGACCACACACAACTGTAAGACTTCATTATCTGATGGACTGTTTGATCTTCTTGAAACAGTTTTGTTTTGTTTGATTTTGCAGTAGCAGCCATGTGACTTCTGTCATCACCTTTAAGAGGAAATGAATATTTGACTGGAGACTGGTAGCTAGAAGAACTCTGTCCTTTCATTTGCTTTCAAATGGTCATGGATTTCATTCAAACACCTCTTTTTTTTCGTTTGCAATTTGTCTCTAAATGTGTACTGATATTTAATATCTAGCCTGTACCATGTGAGTTTCTTTGATGGGAATACGTATAATCACATGATATATTTCTATTTCAAAATGCGCTGAGACAGGCTCCCAGAATTGTTCTTTCTTGGGAGAGTATTTCTAGATGTGGACTGGAACCTCGTGTTTTGCTGAAACTCCACACAAATGACTTTGAAGTCACCACTGGAGTCAATGATCTTGCCAGCAACACTGCTAAGTGAAAGAGTCACAGAAAGCCAAAAGAAAAGGGGTGTGAACATACAAAAGGGACACTCATCTGTAAATGTGAATGAGTATTAACAAAACTGAGGCAGCCTTTCCACAGATCTCTGAGCCTGCAGTCCAGGAGGAAGTTCCACTTTCACATTATTGTTACCTTAAAAGTGTGTTGAATTGCATTTGAAAACATGCAAACCCCAGCAAAAATACATGCTACTTCCATTTTCATTAAAATCCCAGTGGTCAGCATTCAGGAAACTTTTCTTCTCTAACCTAGCCTAATTCCAGATTTTTATTCATTATACATTTATCATAGTAGACAAGTCTGAAACAGTTGCCCAATGTAATAATAATTCTTCTTTTTTTTTTTTTTTCATAACAAATTAAAGGGTATTAATCTTTGCTCATAAAATAAATATTTCTGAAGGCTCTTGTTGAGAAACATTTTTTTTTCTGAACAGCCCCATTTGTTGTTCATTTCTGTGGTCCTGCCCATTCTGGATCTCCCCTGGGGCTTATGAAATTGGTTGCTGCGAACTGAAATGCCACCCACACTGCAGAGCCCAGGTTTGACAGGAATGGACTCTGACTACAGCCCAGAGCATGTAGGCTTTGGGGACTGGCACCTGCAGTGTCCACAGTCAGTGCAAAAAGCAGACATGTCAGGGATTGCCCCTGTTAGAGAAAGGTGTCAGGAGGTGTGCACAGGTGCTGCTCCACTAGGGAGTAATTGGCTGCAGCTAACAGCTTGTTACTTGCCTCCAGTAATGGGCCTGTTTAATTTGTTTAAAGGGCTTTGGAGGCTTCCCTCTCCCATAGGCTAAGTCCATTATCCACTTGGACATTGGAGAATGGACTTTGGCAATGCAAATTAATGCTTTCTAAAGTGATAGCTTCTGACTTTCACAGATATCCTGGGTAGCTCTGGAAAGACATATGGTAATGCACCAGCTCTCTGCCTCTCTGAATATCATGCACCAACCTCTGTGCAAAACTTTCTGCCAGCTCCTGTGCAGTTGCAATTGTTGCTGCACAGGTATTTGCTGTGTACATTGCATCAATCAAAATGCTCCATCCATATCTAATTATTCTTCTTCCTTATCACCAATCAGGAATGCCAATTAGTATAAGAAGTAGAAAATGAAGGGATAAGATCTCTGAGTGAGCAGTTTCCCAGCAATTAATAGCAGGCAAATTGCCATCTGTCAAGCACCTGTTGGTTTCCTGATAACAAATTAGGGAATATCTGAGCTACATGGCAAAGGAACATGAGAAATAAAAGGGAGAAACAGAGTGAGTATGCATGTTGGTCATGTCCCAACATGGAAGAGAGATTTAAGGGGCAAAAGGAAATTAACTTTTCAGGGCTGGAAACTGAGGAGTTCCAGAAAGTTCTGGGTAGGTTGCTCTTACAGAGGCCTTCTTGTTTTCATGTATTACATGAATTTGAAGCGATTGAGCCCATGTCAAAGATGTGGATTACTTGGATTAAACTTGTACTTATTCATGTACAGGCAAGGCTGGTACCACAGATGGGACCCATCATATTGCTGCATCACAATGTCCAACAAAAATATTTACTCATCAAAGGAGGTATTTATGGATGTCTTTCAGCATTTCATCAGGGCCTGCTGCTGTCAAACTGAAATGTTCACCAAGGAGCAGCAACAGGACAACCAAGTGACTCAGACCAACTGCTATTTAGTTGTCCTGCAAAAAATGACCATACCTTACTGGTCATTTCATAGAAAATGTGTTACCTTTGACCCTTGACCTCAATAGGCCAGATATGGAACAGAGTATAGGAGTTTGCCTTTTTTACCTTTCCTTAGCCTTGAGGGACCACCTGGTCCATGATGGCTTTGGCATAGTTTAAGACTATCTTAGGTTTGGCAGCTGTGAACTGAGGGATCATCCCTCAAAGCAAGATAGAAGGATGAAGGGTATGTGGGTTTATCGTTACCATCTTTAAGTAGCTTTTTTTTTTTTCTTTCTTTCAAGTTCTTTCTCAGCCACCAATAACTGAAGAAGACTATTGGTGACTTCAGTCACCAGCCTTAACCACTGACTTTTTATGTATCTTCTTGGCACTGCCTTTGAGGTGTTTTCTCATTAGGAATTTGTTCAACACTTCCCTAAGCCAGGTACAGCTCTTTATCAAGCAAGCATAAATCAATTTCTGACGATAAGACTTACTGGCTGACTTTGGCTGCTCTTAAAATTGACTGGGGATCTTGTGTGGGTCATGAAGCAAGAATATTTCGCATTCATACGCTCACAGATAGATAGCAAAATGCTCCTGGTCAGTAATTGATGAGTACTCTGAGCTAAGGTTTGTACTTTTTGTGATTCTTTAACATAACACTGATTCAACAATCAATCATGTAGGAAGTGCTTGTAAAGGAGGGACAGGGATCTGTGCCCTTCTTTGATGACTCATCAATCAATTTTAGGAACACAAAGGCTTAACCAGAACATGTCATGCAGGTCTTTCTTTACACCCCAAGCTTCTTAAGGATATATTTACTGAAGAAGGTGGTTCACTATACTCTGCTCTAGAAATTGCTTATTAATAGCTCTAACACAAATAGCTCTAACTACACTGCCAAAAATCAGACATAAGTAATTTAAAGATTGGTATTATCCACACTGGGCAGGCAAAGCTATAGAACTTTTGTAAACAACAAGTTAACAGCAGCAACCAGCCCTGGGGAAAGCCCATTTGAATCTATTTAGCCCAGCACTTTTTGCATATCAGGTGTCAAACATCAGTCTTCATTAAGAAGGCAGCACCATGCAGAATTGTCTGTGTTTGTTGAGGTACTACAGGCAGTAGTAGCTTCTGGTTGTGTGGTAGGCCACAGATGAAAGAGAAGGGAAATGCCTCCATCTGCTCATCACAAAATCCTTTGCCAGACTCGGACCAGGAAACAGCAGCAGGATTTCCTGGCTATGAGGAATCATCCATCTGTTCCCTACATTTTTCTGTGTACCTTGGGAACCTACTTTACCTCTCTGCCACATCTGCTTGCTAGCCAATATTTCTTGTCCTAGAACCTAACTGGGAAGTAAGCAATGAAAAGTGCCCCAAATGGTCCACCCAAAGGTATAGGGAAATGCTTGCTTTACCTCAGGAAAATATAAGCTAGTTGATAAAACATATTTAGTCTCCTGTCTTTTCTAGAAACTCATATCTTTTCAAAGGTAGCAAATACTATTGGTTGTTGGGTTTTTCCCTTCTTTTCCCAGAAAAACACTTTCTGAGAAAATGAAGTTGTTTTCCAATTGTAAGCTACACTGACACCATACCAAGTGAGAGGCATGTTCTTGTTTTTCAGCCAGATTTTGTAATAAGTTGTTACTTTCCCTCACTCTGATGCAAGCTACTAATTAGAAAATCTGTATACTTGTTTTCCTTTTGATATAGAGCTGTAGTAGCAACCTACAATGAAATTTATTAAGTTTGGGCAGCTGTAAAGGCCTACAAAAAGATGAAAAAGAAATACATATAGAATAAAGATGAGCTAAAAGGTGAAGGACAATTCACACGGAGATAGAGATAAGCACAGAAGGAAATCTGTCTCCCCACCTTATGCAAATTTACAAGATTTTAAAACATTTATTTTTCATATTTCCAAAGACTAGAATCAACATCTCAAAAACATTTGCAAGTCGCAAATCAGCAGAAGTTATCAGCTAGACCAAATCAGTTTTCTTCATATGACACACAATTCACTAAAGTAATCATCTAAGTATATATTTTTGTACAAAAATCTTTGCATATCTTAACAAATTCTCTGAGTAACCAGGCACATTTCTCAATATGCATTTCATCTGAGAGATAAAGATATGTTATTTTCTTTATTTTATAGAAAAAAAAACTTCTGTACTAAAAACCTTTTCAGTTTACATAACTGAATTGGGAGGTTTTTTTATATTGCATATGGCCTTATAAAAGTGAGAAACCTCTGGATGTTCCCATTATTTCAGCATTTCTGAAAGTTTGATGTTAGGGACCCATTATGATCAGTTTTACCCTAAACTAGTCCCCTTAAAGGAGGTGATAACACAGCAAAGAAAATTAATCACATGGACTTTAGAGCTTGAGGTCAACTATCAAGTCATCATGCTCTTCTAGGCAGCAAGAAGTTTGTCTGAGAACCTAGGAGTGAATACCTCTTTCCTCACTACTAATCATCTGGCTTGATGGCTGCACCCAAAGAGTGGCTGTCAATGGGTCCATGTCCAAGTGGAGGCCAGTGACAAGTGGAGTCCCTCAGGGATCAGTACTGGGATCGGTCTTGTTTAGCATCTTTGTTGACGACATTAACAGTGGCATTGAGTGAACCTTCAGCAAGTTTGCCAATGACACCAAGCTGTGCAGTGCAGCTGACACGCTAGAGGGAAGGGATGCCACCCAGAGGGACCTTGACAGCCTGGAGAGGTGGGCCCATGCCAACCTCATGAAGTTCAACAAGGCCAAGTGCAAGGTCCTGCATCTGGGTCAAGCACCGATATAGGCTGGGCAGTGACTGACTTGAGAGCAGCCCTGAAGAAAAGGACTTGGGGGTACTCGTGGATGAGAAGCTCAACGTGAGTCATCAGTGTACACTTGCAGCCCAGAAAGCCAATCGTACCCTGGGCTGCATCAAGAGAAGTGTGGCCAGCAGGTCGAGGGAGGTGATTCTGCCCCTCTACTCCACTCTTGTGTGACCCCACCTGGAGTACTGTGTCCAGTTCTGGAGCCCCTATTACAAGAAAGATATGGACGTGCTAGAACATGTCCAGAGGAGGGCCATGAGGATGATCAGAGGACTGGAGCACCTATCCTACGAGGATAGTCTGAGAGAGTTGGGGTTGTTCAGTCTGGGGAAGAGAAGGCTCCAAGGAGACCTTTTTGTGGCCTTCCAGTATCTTAAGAGGGCCTACAAGAAAGCTGGGGAGGGACTTTTTAGGATGTCAGGTAGTAGTAGAACCAGGGGGAATGGGTCAAAACTAGAGGTGGGTAGATTCAGATTAGATGTTAGGAAGAAATTCTTCACAATGAGGGTGGTGAGACACTGGCACCGGTTGTCCAGAGAGGTGGTAGAAGCCCCATCCTTGGAAATTTTTACGGCCAGGCTGGATGGGGCTCTGAGTAACCCGATCAAGTGGGAGTCATCCCTGCCGATGGCGGGGGGGTTGAAACTAGATGATCTTTAAGGTCCCTTCCAACCCTGACAATTCTATAATTCTATAATTCTATCTCAGCCTGGTAGCTTTCCAAGCACTTCATCCAATAGTTGGACACATTCATTCATCACATGAGGTGTCTGGGCAGGATTATGTCTACCCTCATTTTTAAAAGGAATGTCCAGAAATTTTGCAAAGTTCAATATACTAACACATGAGTTTTTGCAAAAATTTAGAATACTTTTTGATTTTTAGTTGTATAAAACCATGCTAATTTTGAGAAAACAGCTCAAATTACAAATGCAGATTTTGCTACATTTACAGCTAGTTAGCTTTTCAGAGGTTGAACCACTTGAGAGATAGGTGACAGAAGTACAACAGGAGATACAACTATGACAACGACACAGTAAAATGATTTTCAAGGCGGGGGAATTGACTTTGAGGGAAACGATAGCAAAAAGTTGCAATTAACATTGTTCGCTCAAGACATCAGAGTTATTTGTATGTGTTGCTACAGAGGTTGTCTATGTTTGTGAAAGGCCACAAGCATAAAATGAGTGACTTTTTAAGATTGAAAAATAATGGGCTGGCATCTTAAGCCTTTTATAAAACTAACTCACAGAGGTCTGGTGACATCAAGGGACTGTGAAACAGGCAAAACTGCTAGATGTAGGATTTTTGACGCAGGAGATATAGTCAAGGAAGAAAAGGGGCATGGCAAACCTCCACTGGATTTGAGAAGCGGACCTCATGTTCACTTTGAAGTCCTGGGAGATAGGGGGGTGGAAGATCAAGCACTAAAAACTTCCAACACTGAGTTTCATCTGAGACTTGGAATTATCAGTGATAATGTAATCAGAGAGGAATGTTAATTAAGGCCTCAGACCCTACATATAGATGCTAATTAATTACATGTGTTGGTTAGCATTTTGCTGTATTGAACACGAAACAGTCTGGATAAATCCCACCTGGAAATGCCACATTTAAGACAATTCAGGTCTGCTGTTTGCAGGGCTGGGGATGGGCATTACAGTGGGTCTGATTTAAATAAGCTGGCCCTGGTCCCTAGGAACGAGACCTGGATGAACATACTTGTTCCTGGAAAATGTGCTGCACACTAGGAAACAAGGACACCAGATGAAAAGAGAGAAAGTGAGGCCAGAGTGGAGGGAAAGGAAAGGCTGGTTTCTAGCTGTCCTTTAACAAACAATACAAATCGATTTGCACTTCCAAGCATGTAGAGTTAGAACTACTCCTGTGGATATTTGTGTGGTTTAGAGATGGAGCTGAAGCTATCTGAAGGCCTGATATCACCCAAAGGAGTGCTTCTGTGCTCTGCCTGCCCCTGCCTACATGCTCTTACCACGTTTTGTGAGCTACTTCTGTTGTAGTCCCTGGAGTGCCACCAGCAGCAGTTGATCCCATTTTTTCTGTAGCACTCAACATCTGCCAGCCTAGTGCTTCAGGACACTTTGTAGCTGGATGAAACAATATGCTCACATCACCCCAATGGGTAAAGTGGGCACAGGAAGTGGCTCTGGCCACTCTAGAGGCAGCCAGCTACTAGATTGGCTTAGTTGCATTGTCCATCTGCACTCAGACGTTTACCCTGAACCACTACTGTGTATCCACTAGTAGATGCATCTCCATTCAATTAGCTATTCAAGTATTGGGTGGAGGGTGGTAAAAGCAAAGATGAAGTCCTGAGTCCTAGTTCTGGATGGAGCAGCTGTCACACTGCAGTTGATTTGGTTTTTTGGGGAACACTGATTTTTTTTTTACTGGCAGGAAATTTTAGGGACAGTATCTGCCTTTTTAACACCATCTTGCTGAAGTGTATCATAACCACCAATTGCTTGGCTCTTTATAAAATCATTTGGCTTATTTGGGTGTCTCAGGAGTAAACCTTGTCAAGATTCAGACACACTAACATTGCTGTTGAGTTCCAGGGAATTGCTGAAGTGTAGGAATTTGAAAGTGCTCTCAGGAACTGGCAGCATTTACAACTGAACTAAAGATATCAAAGCTCAGTTCTTTAAAAACCTCTACCAAAGCTGTAGAGAAACACAGCAAGAGCTTGGCTAAAGTTAACTAAATTTAGATTATCAATTTTAGAAGAAATAAAAACCACCACAGATTCTTACCTCCAGTTTCAAACAAATTTTAACCCTCTAACGTTAGAGAGATCTCATTATGTTTATGATTAATAATGCCAATCCCAGGAGACAATCAGTATGTCTGTTGAGGGAACTTAATGTTAGTAAACACCTCTAACATTCTGCGAATTGCAACAATTAATTTAAATGAACTACAGTCTAATGGTAGTATTTCTTCTGCTTGATTAAACAAGTCCTAGTGTTGCCATGAACATCAGTAATCTCATGACTTTCCCAATCATGACAAAACCAGGGGAGTTCAACTGTAGAAGAGCTGATGAACTCTCAGACAGTCAGTGTAAACCAGTTAGTAAAATCTTGAGATTTCTTTGTTGTTGATTAAAACCACTAGTAGATTCTTTATCCACAGATTATTTGCTCTGGTTCTTGTTTAGTCAATCACAATAATACATATATGACAAAAAAATGTGTAGATAGCTGATTTCTAACTCTAGAGTGGAATATCTCAAGTTTGCCTACAGCAAGGGTTCGTTTTTTACCACCCACACATTGCTCTGCTTAAGTGAAACAAAAATCTGACAAGCTTTCAAAAAGTTCCACCTCTGATTCTTTTGCTGTTAATCTCATCATTGTTAACACAAAATGGCTGCTTGCTGAGACCAACAACTTTCTGTGTTTCACTTTGTTCTGGGCCACACCTGCTTAACCACTAGTAAAACAACTAGTTAAAAAGTAGTTAAAAGTTATTAAGTGCATGTTTTTCATGCATGGTGATAGGTATGGAAGAACAGATTCAGCTACCCCCTTCCTATTTCTGAAAGGTGAAAACATCAACATTTTTAGTTTACAAATGTTGTACAAAAAACTTCACATCTCTGCTTTTTTCTCAGGTTGAACTCTTTTTTTTCCCCAAGTGAAAATGTGGCTTGATTAACATCTTTGGGGGAAATCAGCAAGAAATAAGTGATTAAAGAGTGTTAAGTTATGTGATAGGAAACTTGCAGAAATCTCTTACATGAAAATATGAATCAAAACTATTTTCATTTCTGTGGACCATCATGCTAAGTACTCAACATCTATTCCTTTACTTTTCCCCACTATTTCACCTGTTAACCCAGAATCTTGAATCATACCTTTTACTTGGTAACTTGCAGGCGTATTTCAGTCCGTATGGTAAGTATATATTTCCACTCTGCTGACACAGAATAAAAATTGTTCAGAGATAAAGATGTACACTATGAGTAGATAAAAAAACCCCAAACAATATGTCATCTAAAGAACAAGAGATTTCTCAAGGCTAGAGAGTGACTCTCATTTCCAGTGAAGCTTAACTGTGTTCTAAGTGAAAAATACCACAGCTTTGAGAAAATGCTCTATATTTATTCTTCCTTCAGGAAATGCCAATGTGTGATGTCTGCTGATGACACATTTAGAGTTCATGACCTGTAAAGGACTTTAGTGGAGTAAAAAAAGTATTTGCTCTTTTTACCAGCCAAGCATCAAAATCACCAACATATCCCTATACCTACTAGCAATGTCATTCAGTTACTAAAACATATGAATATATGGTTGGGTTTTTTAATAGGGTTATGACTTACTTTTTCTGTACTACTTTGCTTCCCTCCTTCCTTCAGCTGTCTGCTGCAAAATGCAGATGTTGAATTCCACCTTCATTTTTCCTGGTGCAATTTACAAGTAAGGAGGCTGAAAGGATTTTAAGTGGTGCTGAGGAAGTAAGTACGTGGAAAATACAGAAGCAGGTAGAGCAAGTCATACGTTCCAAATCAGGTTCATATCTCTGTGGGAACTGAGTTGGCAAATTTTCTGTGCTTAATTGTAGGAACATTATCCAAAGACATGCTGTAAACCTGCCAATAGAAAATGAAAGTCTGTGTAGAAAGCTCATGTGCACACACCAAGGTGTTGTAGGTTAGATAACACATTGATGCTGTGGAATTAAATCATTAGCTGGAAATCAGGAAGCTTGTTAATCATTGTCACAGAGTTGTGCTGCTGAATGGAACAGGCAATGTGCTGGCTGCAGGACTGTGAGTTTGTCCCTTCCTTCCTCTCCATTTTTCTTCAACTACAGCACAGAGGCATGAGATGCTCAAGCTCTACAGTGCCAGAGGCAGGCCAAGAGATGAGTGGTGGCTCCTGGAGATGCAGCTGCACTGCAGCGCTCCCTGTCTCCAAATGCTCTTTTGTGGGCCTGAGGGGCCTCCCAGAAGCTCAGCATGCAGTAGCTCCTGTGTAAGAACTTACCTGAAGGTCACAAGAAGAAATATTCCTCACATGGAGTTTGCTATGACTTTAGCATATACATGTAACAATCTAGGGGTCTGCCTGTCTTCTCCATGCTCAAAGGCAGAGGAAAGAACAGTTTGATGCACATAGCAGTACCAGCACCTCTGGAAAGGTAGTATGTGATACTGCAATACTTCTCTGCACTTGAAAAGGGCAGTGAGGGACTGAATCGGGTGTCTCACAGATCTTGCTGAAGCAGCTGACATGCTCAGGAGTGCTCATCAAAAATAAAAATTGTCCTTTGGAGAGTTTAAAATGGAAGCTAATGTGAGGGAAAGGAGCACCTTTAGCATATAATCAAAACACATTTTTTTCTGGTAAAATAGTAGAACAAATCTGTGGAAAGTTGAGACATGAGTGCATACTTATAACCATTTTTATCAAATCATTGTGAATGGGAGGTCTGAATGGCATGAAGTGAATGGGAGGTCTGAATGGCATGTAGTCATTTACTAGCTCACAATCCATTGCCAGGATAGACACAGCAGAGAGGTAGAGAGCAAGGGAACAAGATGTGGACTGCAAGTACAGTGTACATTACAGAGGGGAGTTGAGGAAAGGAGGGAGGATTTAACTGGAGTGGGGAGTATCAGTAACTATTTCTCTAAAAGTATAAATGGGGAGAAATGCAGCAGATACAAGACAGGGTCAGATATAGAAGGAAGGTATGAAGGGAGTACATGTCTGGGAGTGGAAGGAACAAGTTTCTGATTAGTTATGCCAATACCATGGAACACAATCCCACTCCACAAGTGGAGATGGAAGGAGGGAAATGAAAGGATCCAAATAGGCAAAGGATAAAGAAGGCCTTGCTTCAGGCTTTTTACTGGAAAGGACTGGATGGAGAAGTGAGAGATCTGAAAACTTTTCCTCCATTTGCTCAATTCAGTAATACGGTAGGTATATTCCCCATCACTTCAGAGCTGCTCCAAGCTTTCTTGTTTTCTCCAGGTCTTCTGAATCCTGACTAGTAGGCAGACAATTTCTACCACACTACAAAAGAGAAGCTCTGTAGCTGGCCTGTTTAGAGACAACATTTCTGTGTACTTTACAACCTTCATATGTAGCTCTGGTCCCTTGACCCTGTAGCCTGAAAAATGAACAAGCTGTGGCTATTGGGGCCATTACAAAACCCTGTAACTGCCTTCCTTTCCTTTCCTTTCCTTTCCTTTCCTTTCCTTTCCTTTCCTTTCCTTTCCTTTCCTTTCCTTTCCTTTCCTTTCCTTTCCTTTCCTTTCCTTTCCTTTCCTTTCCTTTCCTTTCCTTTCCTTTCCTTTCCTTTCCTTTCCTTTCCTTTCCTTTCCTTTCCTTTCCTTTCCTTTCCTTTCCTTTCCTTTCCTTNTCACTCAAGGCCAACTTGAGGAGTGTACATATTCAGTGCTCAGAATTTGGTGTGCTTTAAAAAAATGCTCTGTTTGGTAGGTTCTGGGGGTAAACAGTTTCATTTCTGTGTCAGTTTACATAGCCTGGCATGTAGATGGAGCATGTTCCATGATGCAATTTATGTTGGTCAAGTGCAAAGCCAACAGAAATAAGCTGAGGGCACTGAAGATTGCTGAATGCCTTACAGATGTACAGAGCAGCAACTGAGTTTACAACAGCAACTAACTGGAGTCTAGTGCCCTTAGAAACCTAAGGGAGACATTAATTACACTCTACTGGGGAGACGATTAACATCTTAAACCAGTTATCTTTCCTAATTATTCTTGATCTGTTTGCTCATTATAAGAATAACTTGTCTTTACAAGTGAGTGCTACTTAGCTTCTATTTCTGCTCTGTCTTGTTCAAAAGCATGCAAATGGGTTTGTTCAGTGGGACCTACAGCCATGGTGTCTGCAGTTATGTTTTTGCTGCAACTCTGGGATTTGTTCATGGCAGCTCAGGATGCACGATGTCTCAGAGTGGCAGCTGCCCCTTTGGTTAGAGACCAGATGATCAATTCACACATAAGTCTGTATCCTCTGTACTCTCCAACAGGAATTTTTTCTCTGTTCTTTGTTTGTTTCTTGCCTTCTTCTAAGGTAAGTCTTTCTAGATAATTTTGGCAATGTTTATTCTTTTGGCATGGAAACACATAACAACAACTCATTTTACACATGGGCAAAGTGGCCAGGTAGGAAAGAAGGTGTAAACAGAACTTTCTTCAAATCATTTCTTGGGAGAGAGAGGCTATTTGCAGACTACACGTTTCATGAAAAAGAAGGGCAAGCTTGTATGAGATTTACAATTTAAAGAAGAATACAGTTCATCAGTGAGACTCTGCTATTTTAATGCTTTTTCAAATTGAGCCAGCTCTGAGTCACCTGTGTTAGTGGTGTACACATGTTCAGCAGGCCTGGGTTATTTGTAGTATTGAAAGACACAGTTCTTGGGGCCTTGTTGGGAGCTGAGTGAACAAATGTTTCCAGCCCTATTTCCTGCCTCTGCTTGTGACAGTGCAAGAGACTCCTAGCAGAGCTGATGAAACTTTGCCTTTCTCCCCACATCCACCCAAAAACTGTTAGCTGATGGAAACACTATCTTTGTAACAAGATGTGGCTTGAGTAATGTCTCTTTTTGTGAAATTTTCAGGTATTTTAAGACCTAAAATTAATGTGTTTCTAACTAATACATGTGTTTGGGACTTCTTTTGGTAAAAATATAACTGCTTTCAATGTAGAATTGTTTTTCATAAAGGTCTGTAACCAAAAGCATCAGCTATAAATAACCAAAGGGAAAAAAAAAAAAGGAAATAACCAAAAGAATCACCCTATACTTGACTATATTAATAAAGCTGCTTCTTGGATGTCCTTTCAAATCAGTTGACATAATGATGTAAGCTGATTATCTATGGAGTGAAAAGTTCAGCTCATGAGTACCCTACAACAAGCAACTGCGACCTCTTGAAGATGAGTACTCTGTGGAAAAAGTTTGAAAACATTCAGGGTTTTAATGAAAGCCAAAGCTATTGTACTGTGTGAAGTTTTGAGATGATGGAGCACATTTGTGAAGGAGTTTTATGGTAGTATTATTTCTGTGAGATTATTGATAAAGGATCTTCTATTTGAACACACCAGGCTATTTGACATTGACATTGAATGTACCCTCACCAAGTTTGCTGATGACACCAAGCTAAGCGGTGCAGTGGATATGCCAGAGGGACAGGACACCATCCAGAGGGACCTGGACAAGCTGGAGAGGTGGGCCCAGGTGAATGTCATGAGGTTCAACAAGGCCAAGTGCAGGGTCCTGCACCTGGACTGCAGCAACCAGCGGTATCAATATAGGCTGGGAGAAGACATCTTAGAGAGCAGCTGTGTGGAAAAAGACTTGGGGGTGCTGGTGGATGAAAAGCTGGACATGAGCTGCCAATGCTCAATCGCAGCCCAAAAGGCCAATCCCATCCTGGGCTGCATCAAAAGAAGTGTGGTCAGCAGATCAAGAGAGGTGATTCTGCCCCTCTACTCCGCCCCGGTAAGACCTCACCTGGAGTACTGTGTCCAGCTGTGGAGCCACCAACACAAGAAGGATGTGGACTTGTTGGAATGTGTCCAGAGGAGAGCTACAAAGATGATCAGAGGGTTGAAACACCTCTACTGTGAAGACAGGCTGAGAGAATTGGGCCTATTCGGCCTGGAGAAGAGAAAGCTCTGTCTGGACTTTATTGTGACCTTCCAGTACCTGAAAGGGACCTATAAGAAGGCAGGGAAAGAACTATTCACAAGGGTTTGTAGTGACAGGAGGAGGGGTAAAGGTTTTAAGCTAGGAAAGGGTAGATTTAGATTGGATACCAGAGAAAAGTTCTTTAATATGAGAGTGATAGGCCACTGGAACAGGTTGCCCAGGGAAGTGGTAGATTCTTCATCCCTGGAGACATTCAAGGTCAGGCTTGATGGGGTTCTAAGCAACCTGATCTAGTTAGAGACATCCTGCTTATTGTAGGGTAGTTGGACTAGATGACCTTTGGAGGTCTCTTCCAAGACAAACCATTTAATGATTCTATGATTCTATTTAGGTATTGACTGTGTTTCCATTCCAGATGATATACAGTGTGACCTCCTATTCAAAATCTTCTCCTTCTTTTTGTGATTAAATTCATCTGACAAAAGCATAATTCAAAAGTTGAAGGAGAAATATATGGAATAAAACCCAAAACAATGAAACACACTTTTAGCTTTTTAATATTTGAGGTAAAATTTAATTAATACTTCAGCGTGCTTTTTACTACTTATTACAATCTAATTCCAAAACAGAACAAGTTGTCATTGTATTTTAGATATTTATTGTCTCAGAAAAGAGAAAGTTCACTGAAAGTTCAAACTATTTTTACATTAAACTTTACCTGAAATTGTGATAGAAACACTTTTAATACATGACATCTTCTTTTAAATCAAGACTTATACAGTATGTTAAATTATATAGGATTTGTCAAGCTGAAGAGCAGAGATTTTTCAATGAAATTAATCTGGTTTTAAAAACATATTCATTGATACAGTGCCACATTGAACTTAGTAATTTTCTGTGAAAGCACATATTTTTTTTATGTAAGGCCAGCCAGCTGCTATTAGGTGCTCATGATTTGATTGAAATTGTCACTGTAAATGGCAGTAAATCAACTGTTTACAGAGGAGAAGGCAAATAAACATAAACAAAAATAATCAGAGCTCTGATCCTTGTAGGGGAGCTTCCAAAATGAACCTACATGAAAACTGGCCTCTGTTTTCCACTGTCTATGCCAAAAAGCCCTCAGGTTATCAAGGGTCATCAAACAAGAGGTGGCTTGCAGATCAGCAGAGCCTAGAAGCTTTCCTTCCCTTGCAAATATAGTAGTTGTAGACTCCAGCAAGGACACAGAGAAGAGCAAAGGCATTGTGCATCTCCTGGTGGGGCATAGCACTGCCTGGCACAAGGTGTGTTTATACACCCTGGCCCACATCTCTCTGCTAGGCAGATGCTTGCTCCCAGAGAGAAAAGCAGGGTTTCACTCTGACCAGTTACTAAGCTAGAAGCTGGATGGTATCATGAACTTTGCATTATATTTAGCCTCAGCAAGTTGGACAGATTCTCAGTGCTCTCTGCTTTTTAATCTCTTTCCTACACATTCCCAAAAGGCACATACCTGGCTCATTTAATTTCCTGTGAAATGTGGAGTACAGCACAGGGTACCTTCAGACAGGCAAGTGTCCCTCATTCTTGTTTGGAAAAGAGCAAAAAAGGTTTCAGTGATTCCGAGGATAAAGTACCCTTACTTTTTTCTTTTTATGACATCTTTCTTTTTGACACGTTATAAGCAGCAAGAGAAAGTAAAGCTTTTTTTTCCAGTTTCTTTTGTCTGATGTAAAATTGATTTTTCTTAGCTTTTCATATATAGTCATACCTCAATTTTCAGGAGGAAAATAAAAAATCAGTGTAAAAAAAGACTCACACACCCAAATCAACTCCACATATAATTGTAATCAAATATTACTAACAATTAGCTCTGCTGTGAGATGGGAAATTAGCTTTGACAAAAACATAGTCATCTCTGAAGTAGGCAGCTGTAATTCTGCACAGTCACACTGGAGAGGGAGATACTGGGAACTCTGATCTGCCAGTATGGCAAGTCACCAGCAAAGAGCTCTGCAGAGAGCCAGGTGCCACAAGGGGATATGATGTTATCTCATATGGCTACAACAAGCTGCTGTACAATAAGCTGTACGTTGCATGGAGGCCATAGGGAGTGCCTAGTGTTTCTCCGGGGACACTGCCTTTGACAGAGATATCTTACAGGAAAATGCATAAGCTGCTTTCCTACTGAAGAAGCAGTTATGTGGTGTACAAAGTCCTCTCACTGCAGACCCCTTGACTTGTTTGATACTGCACCAACAGGAATGATCCTGGTTTCTTCCAACGGACACTGGTGCACTGGACTTATTTGCTTGTACATATTTAAAACAAAATAAAACACCCCCACCACACCCCCCTTCCAAAAAATGCCCGAGCAGCTGCTTTACAAATACAACTTATTTTTTTCATCTGTGCCTACAAAGGAGAATTGGCAGGAATATTGCTGTAGTTCATTGATTGTAAGATTTTTTGGCTAAGTGAAATACAAATTTTGGCATCTAAATACTTACTAAAATACCCAAATAAACAGTCCATTTTCTAAATAGTGTTAAGTAATCAGCAGTGATGACTAGAGACCAGCAGGAACAACCACTTGCTTATCAGCACATATTTGAAATCAGATCACAGTCTTTTGAAGGTTGGAGTTGAGAAGCTAACTATTAGCACCTTCTGTGGAGGTGAGGAAGACATTCTATGTAATGGCAAGATTGAAGAAATAAAAATTGAAATAATAATTAGCCAGTAATTGCAAGCTTTGACCAAATTCTTCCTCCACTTGGTCAAAGAACATGAAAGAAGGAGTGTTTTTAATTCTGCAACTATAATTACATTTCTGGCTTGGAAAGGGTTGTTCACAGGAAGCAAATCCATAATGTAGGGTGAGTGTTAGCTGTGGAAGAATATTCATTGGTGGTGAAAAAGGTTCATTTGACAGTAAATGCCGAGCTGACACAAGTGAGGCTATATCTAGGAAGTCCTATGTTCTCCACGTCAAAATGGGTATCTGATATTCAATATCTGAATTAAGACACGAAAATAAAAAGTGCTGCTTCCAAAACCTAAATATAGCAGTGTATAAATGTTTAGCACTACTGGAAAGACTATGCTTCTAACAGATAGATTTTCCAAATCTGCATCGATCAGGTAGAACAGGCACTGAATGCATGGTTCCTCTCTCTTTCTGCTGCATGCACCAGCACACTTCTAGAAATTTCAAAGGGCAAAGTACTATGTTTATTGGATAGTAGAAAAATCTGCAGTAATGGCCTAAGCAACTGCTAAGTTTCCTCCATTACACACAACAAACTTTTCTGTTGTGTTGTGTTTGGTTGATTCAGTAAAACAATGTCCATTTGCAGAATCATTGCTCCCAGATGAAGGCTTTTAGTGTTTACTTCATAAACCTTTTTCTTTCTCTTTTTATTGTTCATTTTTCTCCAAAGATTTATAACTAAGGTATAAAATAAATTTGGGAAGAATTTCAGTTGATTGACTTTTGGCCCTAGCGAAAAATAACACAAGGTTTACTATTATCAGTTACAGTGTGCACACTCTAATAAATTATGATATTCATTTGTAATCACAGAAATGTGAGATGGAGAGGATTTTAAAGTAATGGTTCTTAATGTCACTTCCATTGCCAATGCAGGGTTATTTCCTGTAGTTTATATTTAATAAAATGAAATTTAAGAAACAATTAAGAAGTGAGGATATGCTAGTTCTCTAATCATCATAGTAAAAATATTTAGATTCCACCACTTGACAGTCTTGACAACGTTATGTCAAGCTGTAACTTATCTTAGATAGATAAACAGACTGCAATACATATTTAATTTGGATGACACTTTCAGCTGGTGAGACTCCATGGAATTCACAATCTGGCATTCCACCATTTTCTACATTTTTGGAGTATCTATTTAAAATGGTGTGCTAGGTTTGAAAGGTGATGCTTATCTGAAAATTATTCTGGTGATGCTGAGGTAAAAAATGGTCCACATATCACTGGTATATAGCGGTTTCCTCCCTTTCTTTGTCTAAAAATGAACTTTGAGGCATGCTGTGGGTATGTAAAGCAAAAGACACTTATAACATATATTGTTGCTGTAGTCTGACAAGCCTTTTTGGAAAGAACACTCAGTATCTGACAAGTAGTTAAAAGTACGGCAATCATATTGCTTTTTCAGTGCATTCATGTTACTAGACAGAGAGGAATCCTTCAAGTTGCAAATAGTTTACCTGCAGAAAGTTTCCTTCCCCAAGGAAAATGAATGCACACGGTCCCTTGGGATGAACAAAGTTCCCCGCAGTTGGGATGTTTTACTCTTTGGCCTTAGATAATAAGTCAATTTCTTCAAGGACAGAATCTTTAATGGTGGGAGACATCTGGGAATGTTTTATTCAGGGGCATATACAACATGGGGAACAAAGTGATACACACCATTGGCTTATATTCACTCATTCTTACAACTTCACCTCTGTCACATGTGTGGCATAAACACATCTAGATATTAAGCGTCACCTCAGTTTCTTCCTTCACTCCCTTTCTGCTCAGCATTCAGTAGTCAGAATACAGAATTCAACAACAGCAGAGCCAACAGTAGCTCAGATATAAGGAGAAAGGGGGCTCATGCAGGAAAGAAAGATATGGCTGAAGCCACTTTAGCTGTGTTGCACTGAGCAGTTGATCAGCACCCAGGCTTGAATGCAGGTGCATATTTCAGTCTACCAGAGATAACCTTCTTGCCCTATTGCTGCCTCTGTACTGATCCATAAGAGTCTGGAGTCCTTATTCAGATACCATGAAGAGATCTGTGCAGCTCTGTAGCAAAAGCCTTTGCTTCCCTCAGGGTGAGAAGAGCATGGAGCAGTTGCACTTAGAGTGGCTGAAGCATAGCTGTAGCTTCTGTTACAGTGTAAGCATGAGAAGGGAACTCTGTTGAAAGCAAATTTTAGGTCCGGGTTATAATCCCTCCCTCATAGTGCCTTGTTGGCTGTTGACCATTTTAGTTCCTCCCAGACGAAATTCCTTGTCGTGTAGTTGCTATAACACAAATTACGCTGAATTCTTTGAGCTTGACTATGCTAAATAGCATCGCTGAAAAATATGCAGAGCCTCTTTCAACCTTTAGATTTAGTAAGAAGAGGGAAAATCTGAAGAGGGAGTGCAATAAATTTAGGCTGGATCTTGCTGCTTCTTCCTTTCACTTGCATAAGCTAGAAGAAGGTAGTGTGGAATTGGGCAAAAGTGTAGACAGCTTCTTAATTATATGAACTGTATACCCAAACTTTCACAGGGTAAGATCCTCAGTCCCAAAATGTATACCTTAGTGTCTTTTCCAGGGATCCCACAGATCCTGTGTAAAATAAGTGAACAGACAATTGGAAAGGCAAAGGGCATATAGCTGGATCCTGGTTTATACACACTTAGCACTTTCCCTTACAGCTGCAGTTCAGATTACCAAGGAGCTTCTGCCCTGGCCCAACTCTGCCATGGAGTTGCCTTAGCCTGGGAACCACAGCTGAGCTGCTAGTGAGCCCCAGGCATTTCAGTTTAATGTATGGTTACTATTAGTGTAGCACTTTCAGACCCCTGTGAGGGCAGCCTGTTGGATGATGGTCTTCTCAATGGAGTTGAGAAGGCACAAGGGTGACAGCATAACATGAGGCCAGAGGTGGAGGAAGCAGTTTCACTGAGCTTAGAAGAAGAGCTTGCACCAAGCTGACCAAGAGAGAAAACTGAAAGAGGTAATGTGGAAATCCATTTTTAGAAGTGACCTTACCACAGTTTATAATGAGCGTCCTGAGTTTTGCTCTGAGTCATGGAGTAGTCAAAAGCTGCTTTATGCAGCGCATGTCCTCGGCAGTCTCTGTGGAGCTTCACTTGGCTTCAGACAGTTATATCTCGGCATAGCATGTGTAGTGCATTCTTGTGGTCATCTCTGCATTCATGTACTGCCGCAAAATATTTAACAGAGGTGCCAGCTGTCTACTGGAAGGTGCCATAATTGTGTCTATCCACCTACTGGGATTTAGAGTTGTTACAGATGATCATCAGTTTGTTACAGACACCAGTCCCCAGTGAACAGCTCTGGTTTTCCACCTTCTTGATGTTTTCTCTGCAGAGATAAAACAATCCGTTTCAACAAGGCTCTCTTTGGCTTACAATCAAGAATAGCTTAAAGTTACAGTACGTTACTTCTTCTGTTATTTTTTTTCTTTACTGGAATATAACAGTAGCTTAATATTTAAACCAGTATTTAAAAAAAAATAAATAGATAGGACATCTAAATATTTTTATTTAGATGTATCTATTTTTCTTAATTAAAAGCAGTGTGCCTTAAGTGCCTTTGTTAACAAACATAATTCTGTTTATTTACATTATGGCTCACAAATACAAAAGTCACTGCTTTCTAACTGGCCATGCTTTTAAAGAAAGCACATGAAGAGTCCTTCACAACAGTGATAAATAAATAATAACATTCAAGACTGAAGCTGACAGCTCTGTAACTAGACACAAGCAGCCTGTGTGCAATGTAGCAGCTGTCTGGATGACAGACTTCTTTTCAGTTTGTCATGGAAGGGGAGAAGTGATCTGCTGCATCCAGGGAATCCTGGCACACAAAAGTAGGAACAGATTTTCACATGAAACAACTAAGGTCATATGCAAAGCTCACTGAAGGGTATTTCTTTAGCTTTTTCATGTGTGTTATGTCTTGGAAGAGAAGTAACTAGTTAAATCCCAACTGAGCACTTAAACCCTTTGAAAAAATCCTATTTTTTTCTCCTTCATCATTGAGCCTCATGAAAGTGTTTTATCTTTGATTATGTTTTTGGTGAAGAGGTGCCTAAGAATGTGTATGGGATGGTGCCCTGAATGTGAGTAGCATGTTCAGTGGAGGTAGAGGTTAAACATGGGATGGGATGAGCTAGGTTTTCAGTAACCCTTCCTCTCTCCATTTTACATCATTCTTCTTGAAAATAGGTATTGCGGCTTCCTTGCAGGCTTTGTTGTCTGATGGAAGTGGAGTTGTATAACAGCTTTTGTTCTCCTAAGGTGTTGAAACCCAGGAAACAATTGCATTTTCTGCACTGAAGTGACTCTATCTTCAAGGCAGAGAAGACTTAAGGAAATTTATGAGGTTTACCTGAATCACCTAACAGACAATCCCCCTGCCTTCAGATCTGAATCAGACATACTAGGTTTTCATCAAAAGAAAGGTCAGCAGGTGAATAGTTCTGCTGGAGGTAAAAAAGTCAGGCCTCATGCATGTGGGTTGTAGGTGATTACCTCATGTACTTTTAACAGGTGCTCTAAATGATTTCTCCTGTGAATGATGATATTGTGGTAAGGTATAGCAGCAAACAGGGTTTCTGTTTACAGTTCTCTAAAGAGAGGACCAATGCTGCAGTGTAAATTTGAGAAAATAAGGTATGTGTTTATATTGCCTAACTGTTTAAATATTTGGTGGCATATTGTGGTGGGTTTACCTTGGCTGGGTGCCTGGTGCCCCACCCTAGTCCCTTTATTACTAACCCCCCCCCCACACCAACACACCCCAGCCAAAGAGCCGGCGGGGGG
>VYZX01013801.1:72342-85517 GCA_013401335.1 Brachypteracias leptosomus
GTAGGAGAGGAAACCTAGATCTGTAGTAGGAGGAGGCTTCATTAGGAGCTTTAAGGATATGGGAACATCAAAGAGAATGTGACATGGATTGACCAGACTTAAAGGCTAATTTGCAGCTGACAGACTGTCACAATTGCTGGAATAACAGCCAAGAATGGTGCCAGATGAAGCTGGATGTCTGGTACCACAGCAAAAATGAGACAACCCAATCAATTGTGAGCAACCCTTTTATGGAACCAGCTGTCACCAGGTTGAGCACTCAGCTTTACTGAACTCTGTTGTTCAGGGTCTGCACCCACTATCCACAGCAATTCAGTTCTTCAGTGAAGCCCTATTATATGCTACAATAAAGTGGGTAGGAACTTACAGTGCTCCCCCAGAGCTTCATTTATCATTGTGGTGATGATTCATCTTAATAGGATACAAGTGCAAAATGCCACCCACACAGAATTGTTGCATTTATAAAATGCTACAAGTGATTGTGTGAATATAGGAGGGAAAATATCCATTCCAGATTCTCTTTGTTTGCTTTGAAGGACATCCCTGCTGCTGTAAGGCAGATTCCNCCTGCATTTCTTTTTGCCATCTCTTCCCTCTTAAGCACAAAGAACCAGCAATTAGCCCACAGAACATCTATCACCTCTGTTCTTGCATTGTAACAATGATAAGGCTGTTTTCTTCAGGTTTTAGGCTTCTCTTCTAGTGTGGTGGTTTTTAAAACAGAGACTTCAATCTACAGAACAGTTCTGTCATCTCTGGACTTATAAATATGGCAGTTAAAGAGTTAATTCCAGCAACAGCAGAAGTCTGAAAATGAAAAAGCTTGCAAAAAAGTGGCACATACTTCTACCAGTATCAAGATCTGACTGTCTGATATGCTGCATGGTGCCTCTTTAGGAAACCTTTCCTGACGTTTTTAGAAAAGGGCTCTGCTAGGACATGTCTATGCTTTTCATTTGAAATACTCACTTGGAGAGACAAGAGCAGTGTTATGTAAACACACCCACATGTATCCAGCAGGAAAGCCTGAAGATATAGCTCTGAATAAATATATTGGAGCCAGCTATTAGTATTAACATAGAAGCTAAGGATCCCAGTAAGGGTCTGGTCCTTTCTATCAAGTCCACCACTTGCACCCAGAATATTTTCCATATGGTTTTGTGGTCTTCTGAAAAACCATTCAAGAAAGAATTTTGTGTGAGGCATCACATGTAGATCCCTTTTGGTGTTGCTAAATTATATTCTCTATATCACTTACAGATGGGAGGTGAAGACTTAATGTACTTGAAAATTAATTTGTTTTCTTCAAGTGATGGGAGCTGACTAGTCAAAGATACCACCTCTCCTCACAGACTTTATGGGTTTGTTTGGGGTTTTTTCTGTTTTAAACTGTCACAGCTACAAAGAGTAGCGCATTTGCAACATTAATAAACATATTTCAGCATGAGAATAAAAGAGTATTAGGAGGAAGGGAAATTGTATGACAAGACCAAGGCAAGCCACCATGGCCCGGGGGCCTATTAAACACCAAATACAAGTTCTTTTTAATACTAGTATATTGCCTTACCACTTAGATCATCAGGCTTCATGAAATACTCCAGTGAGCTTTACATATAGTTTCTGATACAAATTAAAGTCTAATGATACTGTTCCTAAAAGTGCCTAAAGGATCAAGGTGCTGAAGCTTCAGGAAAGCCTAAATGAATAGGTGTAGAAATGTGTCTAAATGTATTATCTCTTAGCAACAAAATACAGACCTGAGTCACATTCAGTTAACAGCTCAACAGTCAGTTAACAACAGATCTTGCCATTTCTGAACAAAATCCTATGGGAGCCTAATTACTAAAAGGGCTGTAAGTTTTGATAGAAGTCAGATTTTCCACAAATAGACATTCGTAACCAACCACAGAGGGCAACAATATGGTCTACTTGAGAATATCCATTTTAACAGCAGAGAGAAAAAAGTTCTAGTCATGGTGATGCCATATTTTTGGCTGTGGACAAGCTGTTTTGTCTTTCTGTCTCCTCTGAGTACTTCCCTCAAGTATTCCTTGTTTGGACAGCTAGCTGTAAAAGACAGCAAAAGCTATCTGTTTTTAAAGGAGTTAGAGACAATACCTGATCTCATGTCCTACAAAATGAGTAACGCAGATGCCTGTAATTTCTTCAACAACTTCCTTTGGGGTTGGAGCACACCCTTTAGGCACACATCCAGCATGCCTCCTAAATTTCTTGAGGACTCTAACTGGAGACAAGATTTTACCCTGAATCTTCAAATAAGGATTTACCTAGCACAGGCACAGCTTATGTTGCTCAAATGGTTAATTACCTTCCCTTAATAATGTAATTAATACTTCTTGTCTGAATCTGTCTAGCTTCATCTGTTGAATCTTGTTAGGCCTTTATCGGCTAGATTAAAGAACTAACTTGTAATAGAAGTCATGTCCTCTTTCACATAACTAGTGTTCAAATCATCTTTCAATCTTCTTTTTATTGAGATATACACATTTCTGTATAGCTCAGAGCTCCTGAGCTCCTCCAGCTTTTATTGTAGGCTACTGCATATATCACAACCGGAGTTCAGAGATATTTTTCTGGCAGTAACAGCTTTTCAAACTGTACATTATCCAGGCTGCTTGGACTCTGATCTTGACTGCCAACTTTAGGCACCCCACCCTAGCAATAATGAACAACCTAAGTTAACACTGAGACAATAATATTACTAAGGCCCTACCATATGTGTGGTTGAGTGAAACATTTTGGCACAGGGCTGAAATATATTGAGCTGAGGTATCCCACCTTCATTCAGAGGAAGGGAGTATAGATCAACTTTTTAAAGCTTGTGTGGTCCATGTTATTCATCCTTTTGAGTTGTGTCAAGCTATCCATTTGAGGAGTAATATGTCAGATAAGTACAGACTTTTTGTTTCTGGTATGCTCTCAGTTCCCTTGTAAAGCACAGTGTACAAAATGATTCCTTGCTGGAAGCCCTGGATTGCCCAGAAGTATTATTTATCTTCAAGAAATGCAAGTGGTAAGTGGCCAAACACTTCCTCTGGGCACTTTGATTTCTTACCTTTGAATGAGGATTTTTGGAAATCCATGTAAGACACCAGAATTTAAAATTCTGGAGTAAGGAAGTCTTCACATGAAGCAGATATGGACTGAAATATCCTTAGATGACTTTTATATCATTCTGCTTCTTCGTATATCATTCTTTTGCCTTAGTTTACTGGTGGATAAAGGACTAGGAGAGGATTCCAAACAGTAGCAGATATCACAGTTCTTGCACTTTCAGCTGGTTTTGGTGCAACTTTTATATATGGAAACATGTAATCAATAGGTCAGACTAATGTCAAAGGAATGATGGTACTTTGTTCAGATGCAGAAAGTAACTGGGTTACCTTGAAGTATTGTTAACCACAAAATCCACTTTGAAGTAGTGAGGAGTTCTCTATTTTTCTTTTATGTTTCCTAAAATCACCAAGAATTAACGCAGTAAGTTATTGTCTAAGTTGCAGTATATTATATATCAACTTTTCCTAAATACTGGAATTTCTGTAGCTTTCGAAGAAATTGTTGGGGCAGATTCCAGAGTGTCTTACACTGATTTCAGAGTCTAAAAGCTTCACCCGTCCAGATGAATAGGATTTTTGTAGAAGCTGAGGTATGTCATTAATTTGAGCTTAAAGAAAGAAAAATAATAGAGAGCAGTTGCGGCTTAACACAAAGATAGAGGCTTAGCTGCCCTATCCAGGAGGAAAGGAACAGTTTGAGATGCTCCACCTTTCTTCTTGTTCCTCTCTTTCTGTAAGAACCATTTTTGGTATGACTATTCATTGTCTTCTACCAACCAGAGACTACTATATCTGACTCTGCACTGGTTGGGCTACATTTTCACCAATGCCTGGCTCCATATGCCAGGGAAATGAATGCAGTTGCCCAGTATATGACTCCAGGCCATTGCCACTGGAGTAGTGCAGTTCTTTGCTCTGTGGGGTCTTAGTTAAGCTCAAAATAATCAAAATGGGGTTTATTTGTATTTGTTTCTGTAATTGCTGCATTGTGTCAGCATTTCAGCCTGAGGCCAGTGAAAAAAGTGCCACGTACTGTGTCTATCCGTCTTTTTGTGTGTCAGTCTGTGCTCTTCTTTTATGATTTTCAGGATCCATCAGCCAGTTTCAAGCCTATTTGACAAAGAGAGGAAGCCTTGCAGATGCAGATTACTTAAAAATTTTATGAAGTTGGGCAGCTGGAGAGAGCAATCAAGTATGAAAAATACTACCTTCAAAGCTTCAGTGAGTAGTCGCACTTCTTAGGTTACAGAAAAAAATCACAGAAGACAGTTTCCATACATAACCCAACTCCAGGAAAAACTTTATGTGGAGCCTGTATGTTATTAGACATCAGAAATTTAGCCAGGACTTGAAAATCTAAAGTAAGCAAGATTTCATCAACCCTGCATAGAAGATATTACTTTATATTAATTTGTTTCAGTTTACTTTTGATTTATTCCACACCCCATCTGCCCCCCGCCCCATTGGCCTCAGGGAGAGATGAGGTATGTATTCTGTCTACAAGAGTCCAGCTAGCTCTCAGTTTTGGTAAGGATTCAGACAATCCCCTATACTTCTCTAAACCTGTTAAAAACTTCCAGCTTCTTTGTTCAGCAAGTTTTCTTTCAATGAGTTTGATTTAGATTAGGAGGAGGAAGTGTTTGCCTAATTGAAATATGTCACTAGTTGTCATCATCACATGCTCTCACAGCTTGTTCCAGGGCTGTCATGAATCAGTCCTGCTAAGTTTGGTAGGCAGTTGACGAGGACATTTGCATGGCATCAGCTACACCCTTGTCTCCATTTTCACTATGTCTTGGTGGTAAAAAGACATGAGGTTGCTGGTAAGTGGCTAAGTGGCTTTCATTCTATGACAGTAATAAATCAAACTTGACGCAAATGGTCTCAGATCAAACAAGTCTTCAGAGTAGTGAAGCCTTCTGAGCATCACGTCAGCATGCACTTCTTTATGACCTTCTACTTTTCTCCCTGTTTTACATGTTGTCAGAACTATTCTGAAGAAAATATGCAGGTAATATAAAATTACCAAATAATCAGTTAATGTTGTTACGTGACTCAGTACATGAACTGGTGTTTTTCCTCTCTGCATTCATCAAGATGTAGGCTGTTTTCAGAAGTTCCTGGTTAGAAATGAATCTATGTGTCCTGAATACCACACAGGAAAATTTGATTTCCCATAATTTATGGTACTCTCATGGGTCAAAAAAAAAGCTCAGGCAAGCTCCTGGTAGAAGGTATTTGCAAAACCTCTTTTTAACTGATAACTCGTTTTTGAGACAGTAAATTAATGGTTGTGCTACTCGTCTTCTTTCTGATAAGCAGGGGAAGAAAAGTCTCTGTTTGCATGCTAGAACACTGAAACAAGACAAACTTTGCTTCATAAATCGTGTTGCAGATCCTTAGGGAAAAACTGATTATTCAAGAAAGAACCATAAGTAGAGACATCAAGTGAAATACTGTGTAGAGTGTGACATTAGCCCTCAGGAATTACGTAAGTGCTTCCACTGTAGAACTGTATTGGAGACAAAAAAAAAGAAGCAGCTTGAAATGTGAGCTCTGATACCTCCCAAGTGCTCCATAAAGCTGACCTTGGTTGGCTGTACATTCTTCAAGATGGTGAGGCTTGTTTAGCACATACACTACCCAGCACAGCTGTTTTTTGGATAAGCATTGCTACAGTGTCTGTGCTCAATAGTCACATTAATATATGGACACAAAATACAAAAAGCCACTAGCATAATCTGGTACTTTACATCATGACTCTAAGCATGAAGAAGTCTGAAGCACCTTACAGGATCTCTTCCCTTTCTCATCCCTAATTCACACCACTTTCCCTCTAAATACAGAGAATTAATTCTCTGAGAAGCTTTCCTTTTCCTAACCTGCCACAGTCAGAGATACTGCCATGAACTTCCATAATCAGCTGCAGTATCTTGTTTCCCAGATGCATCTCTGGCAAACTGCTGAGAGCTACATTGCTGGCCCAAGGATTTGGTTTCTTTCAGTCCAGTCCAGAAGGTGAGCGACCTTGGTTTTGGAAACTGAGAGCTGTGTTATACTATGATTTTCCTATGCCTGTAGTAGTGTTGCACCTTCTCCACTAAAATTCCTCTTCGTTGTTTCTTAAATAAGAGGGACAGAGCTGAGAAAGCAATGAAGATGAAACATTCCCTTTCCAGATTAACTCTTGCCATTTCTTCTGTAATGGAGAACATACAGTTCTAAAGCAAATTATTGTCTGACCATAGCATTCCTTTAACAAGGAAGAGCAAAGCACAGGTTAAAATCACATCTAGATACATGGGAAAATAAAAAGATAAAAAAATATAGTTACAATAAGATAAAAGAGCTACGGAAACTTGAGTTAGCATTTTGCAGAAAATATGCACTGTATCATTTTGCAGGCAAGTAGTTCTGAAGTAACACACTGGGAGTAGAAACAGACACTTCTAATAACTAAAAATGACAGTCTTTCCTTATGCTGCTTATGTTGAAGGACTTTAAAGAGCTGCTTTCCAAGTAAAATCATTAAAGCCAAAGAAATTGAAAACATTAGTGTAATTTACAGTTAATTTCAAACAGGATCTCCCCTTAGAGAATGAAAAATAAAGAGAGTCCACCTGTTACTAGATTAGCCAAAAAGCACAAGCTACTTACTGTAATCTAAACCAGCTGAATGATAACTCCTCAATCACTCCATTGGCTGTCATTCCTGTTAGGGAAGCAAAGATTTTTCCTGTCCTTGCTTACATTGCACTTAACTGGGGAATATTGTGTTTGGAAGATGGATTTAAGCTCCTTGCTTGTCGAATTCCATCTTGTTCACACACCTCTCACTTTGCACAGATAGTCCTTTGACCTCCTCTAGTAGCAGGCTTACCAGATGCCTGTGGCAAAGTGCTTGGAGGCTGAAATATGCTACTAGCAGACCTGGCATTTCTGTTTCTGACTAAGGATCTCTCTGAGAGGAAAACAAAATGGAATATGTCTTTACAAACTAGGGAGGCCTAGGGGAAGAAATAAGCCTTTAAAAAGAAGGGATACCTAGAAGAAGTATGCCTTTACACCTTAACAATCAAGGGATGCTTAGGATAAGATAAGAGGTAGGTTGTGGAATAACAAAAGAGAACAGGTTCTTTTCACCATTCGGGGAGTCTCAAGGTGATAAGGAATTAGCCTTGCAAATAGATAAGGGCAGCGATACTTAAGAAGTGATAGACTGAACAGAACCAGCACCTGGCCTTCAGCTGTGTAGACTGTAGAAACTTTTACATATTAATTTCTCCTCCCAGGGAGGGGGAACATAAAGTAGAATTAATAAGACATACAATGCATAATGTAAAGGGGGGGTACATATTAGGGGGATGTATATAGTAGGCGTATCAGGAAGTATGTACTCTCTGAGTACCTCAGCCAATGGGGAAAGGAGAAAGGGATACCTGCAGCCAGGAAATTAGGATAAAAAGGGGGCTGCGTCCCCCAGGAACTTTGAGAGACCCCATTGGGATGCTCCCGTGGACTCTCCCTTTATTCGAATAAAGTTAATTAAGGCTCCTCTGTCTCCTTTGTGAACACTGACCTTCTAGCAGCGAGGATTTTCCATACATCTCTCTCTAAGCAGCTGAGACACATACAATGCAATGTACTCACCTGATTCCTTTTGCATTGTTTGTCATGAATTTGATGTCTAAGAGAAGCAAAAAAATATTAATTTAAAAAAAAAATTAGTAAGTTATTCACTTACTTAAACTCCCTAAATCCTATCTTAAGTTTACTCAGTGTAAGTATAAGCACTTCTGTGCCAGTGCAGGTTGAAAAAGCAACCAATAAAAAAAAAAAATAGAGAAAGTTAGAGAATGGATACCATCTAGTGGTACCACCCATAAAACAGCGGATTTGGTGGCTCCTTCATTTGCCCATCACTTTTCGAGTCCTAGTTCTTTGGTAGAACTTTTGGCCTCATTCACCTTTGTCACCACCTTTCTGCAAGGTTCAGACAACTTTTTGTTGGAAGCTGCTGGGAAACACACAAGGCAGAGCTAGACTGATCCTGTAAGTTCGCAAATTGCTGTTACATATTAATCTCCCAATGCCCCTCTGGACAAGGTATACCTTCTCAGTGGACTGAAAAATTATATGGAAGAGTGTGGCGGTTTAAACCCTGCCGGGACCGGGCAGCACGTGGCCACTGCCCCCCAACCCCCCGGACGGGAACAGGAGAGGTAGCAAAATACAAACCCTGCGGGTTGAGATAAGGAGAATTTAATCCAGCGATGCAAAAGCAACAATCACAACAACAGTAACAGCAACAGGTATAACAATGTACAAAACAAGAGGTATAAAGGTACAGACCGCGAGGATACAGCTACAGACACAGAGCGAGGCAGCCCGGGTGAGACAAAGACGGGACTGCATTGCCCTGGCGCCTCCGGTACCGGGCATGACGTCAGCATGTTATCGAATAGCAACTCCTGGTGAAAATTAACCCTATCCTGGCTGAACCAGGACAAAGAGTTTTAGCGCTTTGGAAGAAGAGAATACACAGATTTGTTTTCAGTGAATGGTCTAGTCCTTAGTGCTGAAAAGTATTTCAGCTGTCATGTCCAACCTTTCCTTCTTTCCAAATGTCTGAGCATAGGGCCTTTCTCTGACAGGGCAAAGGCTCAACCCAAAGCTTACCAAGGTCAGTGAGGGTTCTTGCTTTAGCTATCCAGGATTAATCTTCAAATTGATGACTGTAGGCTCTTACTCTGAAACACCTACTCACTTTGAGGAGTCCTTACTTCTGCAAAGGGGTGTAGTGCCTTTGATGACACGGCTTTCACCTGTCTGATGGGAGGTGATGCAATCTGGCCCTACATCAGCAGCTTTAGGCAGTATTTTTCTTGCTGTCAAACACAGGATTGCAGAACATGCAGACATAAGCCAATCAGCCCTTATCTAACTGGTTAGATACTAGGAAGTCATAGAACTACTTCACAATAAAGTCAGTTGCCAGATCGTGGAATGAGGAGCTCTTCTGTCTTCTCTGCCACCCTGGCCACTTTACCGCGCTGCTTCACTCCTCTCGCTCAGTAAATATCACATGTGCTGTAAGTGTGTTCCCCAACTGAGTATCAGATCCTTACCCATGGTCTTTCGGTGGGGGCTGGTCTAGTGGCAAGTGGGAGGAACTGTGAAGTTGTGTGGAGTTCTTGAGTTTCTGACACTCATCCTGTTTTTTTTCATTACCTTTCAAATAGGAAATTAATTGTTATATTACTATGTTGGCTTGGTCAGAGTTTAGGACTAGAAGGAAATGCATTCTTTTAAAAGTTAATTTTTATTCTAATATTATGCTTTAGTTCCCTGCAATGTGTAAGGTCTCTGAGTTACTAGAAGAGCTTAGAAATTTTTTTCCATATACTTTTGTAGGTATTTTGGCTTTTTTATTTAACCATCAGAAAAAGTAAGCTTTTTCACTAATTTTGTATTGGTTTGAAAACACCAGCCATCCCCATGCCACACAATACTTCCAAGGATGTGATTCCAGTTTGATTGAAACGGTTAATTTTGGGCTTTTGAAAATTATTGCTTTTATTGGAAAACAATTATTTTCTTATCCTAATATTGAGGTTTTTTTCAAAGTATGATTTTAAAAGTTAAAATAAATTTCACAATAGTCAGTAGTAAATTCTGCATACTCTTTGTTTTTCTAATTACACTTCAGAGGAACAACTTCTTCCCTTGTGGCTCTGCTCTTAGGAGATAAATGCCACTCTAGCAATCAGAGCTGTTAAACTGCCATCTCTGAAGTCTGCAGACATACATTCAATGCCTGCCTTCCTTGTTCTTTATTGTCCACCATCAGTAATGCTTGGCTGGAAGACACTGTCCCAGAACAGGAACTGTGTGCTTTCATGTTGGAAGAGTTGAGAGGAGGACATGTTCTTCTAGAAGCCAAAATTGGCAAAATTTTTATAATGATAAATGAGGATTTTGTTTCTAGTTTAGCCTACAGGTGAGCTTCAATATGTCTTCTCATTCATGCAAGGCCGACACACATTTCTTGGCCAAATTGTCAAAAGTTTTATTCCTTCAAAAGGCCTTTAAGGTTTAATAGCCCTTTTTCCTATGAAAGCTGTTTTAAGTAACAAACTCAGTGTTACTATTCAATTAGAAAATCCTTTCCGTGAAAAAAAAAGTTCAAAGACGTTGAAGTGAAAGATATTGCCTTCATCTAAAAGTGTACCTGTGAATAATTTTCCTGCTGACCTCGAGGCATTTTGGACGCAGTGAAAAATCTCATTTTTACCCACATCATGCTTACTCCCCAGCATGACCCTGCTGTTTGTTAAAGGTGCGGAGGTTTGGCTGCTACTCTCCTTTGTCTCGTCTCTAGCCACTTCAAATGCTTACATTTGCATCCAATCTAATTCTGTGCTTTTATTTGGCCATCTGTCAGACTTGGGTATTTACACCAACCTCATGGAAAATCATAATAAAATTATAATTATGGTTACAGGCGTACACTCCAGTGTGTAAAACACTGGCTGGATGGCTGGGTCCAAAGAGTGGTAGTAAATGGAGTTAAATCTAGTTGGTGGCCAATCACAAGCTGTGTTCCCCAGGGATCAGTACTGGGGCCAGTCTTGTTTAATATTTTTTCAATGGTCTAGATGAGGGGATCGAGTGCACCCTCAGTAAGTTTGTAGACAACATGAAACTGAGTAGAAGTGTTGATCTGCTTAAGGGTAGGGAGGGTCTGCAGGGGGATCTAGACAGACTAGATTGATGGACCAAAACAAATTGTATGAGTTTCAATAAGGCCAGATGCCAGTTTCTGCACTTCAGTCACAACAACCGCAGGCAATGCTACAGGCTTGGGGAGGAGTGACTGGAAAGCTGCTCATCAGAATGGGACCTGGGGGTGTTGATTGACAGCTGACTGAACATAAGCCAGTAGTTTGACCAGGTGACCAAGAAAACCAACAGCATCCTCAACAATATCAGGAACAGTGTGACTAGTAGGACCAGGGAAATGATTTTACCCCTATATTAGGCGCTGGTGAGGCTGCATCTCAATTACTGTGTTCAGTTTTGGGCCCCTCACTGCAAGGGCATTGACACACTAAAGAATGTCCAAAGAAGGACAACAAAGCTGGTGAAGGATCTAGAACACACTTTATGAGGACCTGCTGAGAGAACTAGGGTTGTTTAGCCTAAAGAAAAGGACGCTCAGGGGAGACCTTATCGCTCTCTACAACAACCTGAAAGGAGGTTGTAGAGAGGTGGGGATCAGTCTGTTCTCCCAAGTAACAAGTGATAGCACAACAGGAAATGGCCACAAGTTGTGCCAAGGGAAGTTTAGACTCGATATTTGGAAGAATTTTGTTACTGAAAGTGCTATCAGGCATTGGAGCGGGTTGCCCAAAACAGTGGTGGAGGCCCCATCCCTGAAGGCATTTAAAAGCCTTATAGATATAGTGCTTAGGGGTATGGTTTAGTTGAGGATATGTCAATGTTAAATTAATGATTGGACTAAATGATCTTAAAAGTCTTTTCTAATCTAGGAAATTCTGTGATTCTGATGCCTCTGTCATGTACTGTAGAGTTTATCAATGGAGTGGCTCCTTGTCACCTCTCTTTTACTGCCTCCTGAATGCTGATTCTATGTAGAGATGACCTATACCTCCATCACATTAAGAAATCATTGTTTCTGGTAACAGGATTCACCCTTATTCTGCAAAAGGGTGGTATTTTTAACCAGTCACAACAGGCCAAACTGGCAGAGGTGCACCCAGGCACAGCCAGGGTCTGATATTGTCTTTAAATTTTCCAAGGATGACTCAAGACTGAAACAGAGCTTACAGAATAAAAACTTTACAAAATTTAAATGTGTCATGGTAGCAATGAGGAGCTGCAGAGAAGAGAGTGGGACTGTGGAGCAGTATCTCCATAAGAATGGACATGTGAGCAAACCCAGACTCTGTGGCGCCAGCAAAGTCACACAAGGATGGCCACGTGCAGCACGTGAAGCGGCAGTGACGCAGCAAGAAAAAGGAGGCAGAAAGTGGAACTAAGGGTGGCACCTTGACAGCAGTGCCTGGCCAATCAGGAGATGTTGTTTAGAGCGTGGCAGAGTTTGTTGTACCAATCAGAGTTGTGCTTCCAGCACGTGATCGGCGCTGGGGGGTATATAATGAGTGAGATTCAGGTGAATAAATGGCAATGCTTTGGATTACATTAGTCCGTGTACGCATTGTCCATTGATCTCCCGCATGGGATGCACTGAAAAAAAACCCCAAAACAAACAAAAACAATGGAATATGAGCAAAGTATTTTTCTTGGGAATAGGAAAAGGAAGAAATTACAAAAGAAGAAAAGTAAAAAAAAATCCTATGCAAATATTTTACCAGTAGGTTTATCCAAAAACTGGGTAAATATTTACACCATGTTGTACTAATGTGACACAAGATCCACAGTGTCCTGTGCAGCAAATGGGTATAAATTATAATGTTGTTGTGTGAACATACAACTTGATGAGATGCAAAATAAATTTGAATACCTTTTTTCATGTCTGCTGTACTTGCTGATAATGAAGACAGCTGAGAAGTAAAAATATCAACTGAGGCACGCTTAGCTTCTGCAACTTGTGGATTAATTCAGCAGATTACTTCAGCAGATACAGAATTTCACCCTAGGTGTAAATGTTCAGACTACAGAAAAAGGAAAAAATACTTAGAAATGATCTAAAATTTGAGGATTTCTTTTAAAGGTATTTAACTTTTAGACAACTATTGAGACATTTTGACAAATATTGCTCCAATTCCACCCAGTGCATCTTTTCTAAAAACATTACATTTTAAAAAACAAAAGTGTGAAGAAGACTGTTTGTATTCAAGAAAGCTTTTCCTCTTCTCAGAAGAAAAAATCTAAGGTATAATAAATACTATTGTGATAGCAAGAATGTAACATTACTGAGAAGTGTTGAAGAAATAATATACACAACGTTCTACCATACGTTTTTGTCATTGGTTAACTTCAAGACTTACATGACTGATAAAATTTATAAAAGAAATAAACAAAAAACTCGTCAGGACTCGTGCTCATGAGCTG
>VYZX01013803.1:0-10513 GCA_013401335.1 Brachypteracias leptosomus
AGCCTAAAACATTCTATGATTTACTTATGAAAGGTGATTAATTATGGAATCTCCAGAGTAAAAAATAAATGGGGGTGAAAAAAATTAATTACAGATTACATTGGGTTCTGTTTCTATAAACCATACTTTTGTGCACATGTGTGTGTGTGTAGGGGAATTAAATGAATATGGTGTGAAACCCCAAATAATGCATCCTTAGTTTACTAATCTCAATTGAGGAATGCCTGAAATTGGAGAAATTGTTCAAAAGCAGGAAGGAAGCCACAGTGAAAATGTCATGCTGAATTTTTCCTGTAGGACTTTTTCTTAAGCATGTTGATTGAAGAATATTAGTAGTTGTTGTATGAATTTATGATAAATCAAGTAAATATTGTGCTCAGTCTTTGTCTCTGACCAAAGGAAGAACCAGGGGCAACTTAATGGTTCCCATCCTCCTTGCTTTGTGAAATGCTGTTATTTCATCTTTCTTCCAGGAGCACTACTTGCGCCCAGCCAAGTAGTCTGACAGGGTCATGGAGAGTCACACAGAATTGCTGGGGTTAGAAATCATCTCTGGAGATCATCTGGTCCAACCATCCTGCTCAAGAAGGGCCATCTTGTCCAGCTGCATTTTTAATATCTCCAAAGATGGAGACTCCATAATCTCTCTGCTAGTGATCAGTCATCTTCACAGTGAAAATGTGTTTCCTGGTCACAGTTCTTGCCTGAGTGTCTTCCCCAGAGTCTGCGTCCACAAAATGCAATTATCAAGTATCATGATGTGAGTAGAATAGTCAAATGTTGTATCAAACCAAGAAAATATGAATAGCCTATGCCATCACAGAAATGTGGTGGGAGAACTCTCATGACTGGAATGCTGCAATGGATGGCTATAAGCATTTCAGAAGGAATAAGCACAGAGGGAGAGATGGTGGAGTGGCTCTGTATGTTAGGGAGTGTTTTGATTGTATAGAGCTCAATGATTGTGAAGGTAAGCTGAGTGTTTATGGGTAAGGATGAGGGGGAAGGCCAACAAGGCCTGTTGGGAGTCTGTTATAGACCACCCAACCAGAATGAAGGAACAGATGAAGCACTTTACAAGCTGCTGGCAGAAGTCTCACAATTGTCAGCCTTTTTTCTCATGGGGGACTTCAACTCACCAGACATCTGCTGGAAATACAACATAGCAAAGGGGAAAGTCTAGAAGGCTCATGGAGTGTGTGGAAGATAACTCCCTGACACAGCTGGCAAGTGAGCCCACCAGGGGAGGTACCTTGCTAGACCTGCTACTTACAAACAAAGAAGGACTGATGGGTGTGTGGTGGTTTGGGGCTGTCTTGGGCTTGGTGACCATGAAATGCTAGAGTTCTCAGTTCTTCTTGAAATAAGAAGGGGCATCAGAAAAACCACTACCATGGACTTCTGGAGGACAGACTTTGGCTTGTTCAGGACACTGGTTGAGAGAGTCCCTTGGGAGACAGTCCTGAAGAGCAAAGGGGTCCAGGAAGTCTGGACATTCTTCAAGAGGAAATCTTAGAGACACAGGAGCAGGCTGTTCCCCTTTGTTGTAAGACAAACTGGCAGGGAAGATGACTGGCCTGGCTGAACAGAGAGCTTTGGTTGGAACTCAGAAGAAAAAGGAGAGTTTACCACCTCCAGAAGAAGGGGCAGGAAACTCAAGAAGAGTATAGGGATCTAGTTAAGCCACGCAGAAAGAACATTAGAAAGGCAAAAGTCCAGCTAGAACTCAATCTGGCCACCATNGTAAATTTGCAGATGACACCAAAATGAGCATAAGCGACAATCTGCTTGAGTGTAGGAAGGCTCTACAAAGGGATCTGGACAGGCTGAATTGATGTGCAGAGGATAATTTATGAGGTTTAACAAGGCCAAGTGATGAGTCCTAAACTTTGGTCACAACAACCCCATTCAGTGCTACATGCCTGGGGAAGAGTGGCTGAAAAGTTGCCTGGAAGAAAAGGATCTGGGAGTGCTGGTGGACAGCCAGCTGAGCATGAGCCAACACTGTGCCCAGGTGGCCAAGAATCATTGCCTGTATCAGAAATGATGTGACCAGCAGGACTAGGGAAGTGATCGTCCCCCTGTACTTGGCACCAGTGAGGCAGCAGCTTGAGTACTGTGTGCAGTTTTTGGGCACCACAGTATAAGAGAGAGGTGATGGAGCAGGTGCAAAGAGGGACAACAAAGCTGGTGAGGGGTCTGAAGAACGTCTTATGAGGAGCAGCTGAGCAGTCTGGAGAAGTCTGAAAGGGGTCCTTATTGCTCTCTACAACTAACTAAAAAGAGGTTGTAGAGAGGTGGGCATTGGTCTCTTCTCCCAAGTAACTAGTGATAGGATGAGAGTAAACAGCCTCAAGTTGCACCAGGGGAGGCTTTAATGGGATATTAGGAAAAAATTCTTTACTGAAGGACTGGTCAAGCACTAGAACAGGCTGCCCAGGGAAGTGGTGGAGTCACCATCCCTGGAGGTGTTAAAAAAACGTGTAGATGTGGCACTTCAGGACACGGTTTAGTGGCTATGGTAGTGTTGGGTTGATGGTTGGACTTGATGATCTTAGAAGTCCTTTCCAACCTTAATGATTCTATGATTCTATGAATTAATCTTAGAAGCTGAAAGACATTGAAGGGTATTTTGAGGTGAGTGTAAGAGAAGAAAAGCTTGACTGGTCCATTTCTAAGATTCCTGGGTAACTAAACACAACTATCTGCTGTTGTTGGGTGGACAATGAAAAAACTATCATTTTTTTTGTTGACAATTTGAGCCTGTCATCTTTGGAATGTTTGGGAACTGTTAAAAGGGCTAAGAAATTTTTGTTTGGTAGGTGTGCTTCTTTCTGAAGACTCAGCACAATGGACCTCTTGGTGCTCTGTTTAGTGGCTCTGTTCTTCAGATCTGATATGTTATTTAGTTGTTCAGCTTAGTTTGCTGCAAATGCCATGTTGCATTATGCTATGTTAATATTTCAAGGGTTTTGAGACTCCTGATAGCTGCGTACCAAACATGAAAACATCTATTCATGTCTTTTGGCCTGTATGTGTTGAATTGCTTTGATTTCTCCGCCTATATATTACTGTGATTCCTAAAATGTAAACATACATAAACAAGGGATCAGCTCTGGTCAACTTCAACCTCTCTGCACTTAATCTAACATTAGACTTCAAAAGAATAATTACAATTTCTTGCAGTATAATACCATTGTTCTGGACATAATTTTTCTTGGAATCACTATCCTTTAAAACAGCAGCATCAGGTACAACTCCTATGGCTGCCAATCCTTCTGGCGTTTGATCCAGTGTACTTTGGAGGATGCTAATTATTTCTACAAGTATAATGATCTACTGGCCTCTATGGTAATGTGGCAAGAATTGCCAGGAGGGTGGCTCATTTACTTCAGTACTTTAGAAGTTATTTTAATACCATAAAAAGGAGGGTATTTGCACAAGGATATATTAACTTCACATTTCTTAAGCCTATGGGAGGAAGATGAGGCTTTTTTTTTTAATCTTTGCATTCTTTGTTCTCTTCAGATTGCTGGAAGGAACCAGCTTTGTCTGCATTTGAGGATGGTCTCACTTTGTATTCTGACCAGTCAAGTAGTTTATATTGCTCTGATTCCCTATAGCAAGTGGTGCTTCTGTCTGTCAGCTACTTCAAACTCTGAACAGCATTGCCTCTTGTTTTATGGTGTCTTATTGACAGCCTGCATTTTCCCACTGGCCTCAGATAGTTTTAGAGTACATCATTATAACACTGTCATATTTCTCTGCTTATCAGTGTTGTTAGGATTACATCGTGGCTGGCTCCACAATCCATCTGGAATCAAATTGGCCATTGATCTAATATTGCAGTTTATCAGTGTAGCTTGGATTATATTGCGGATGACTCTATATACCAGCTGGAATTGAATTGGTTGTTAATCTAATAGCATCATTGCAAATGTGGCAGTTGAATGCTTGCCTCTTTCTACAGCTTCTGTACACTGGATGTCTACTTTTGCTAGAGTCAAACTGCAGACATCTTCTTCAATGGAGATCTCTGTCTGCTGAATCAGTGCTTGTATTTTCCTTTTTTTTTTTTTTTTTCATTTCAGAAGTTGTTTTAGGACAGAAAGTTTTGTTTCAAAAATTTAAGGTCATGACTCAAAGGCAAGGCATTGTTCTATCCCTTCTTTCCATGTTATTTCCCATACTTTCTACACTGAGACAAGTCCTTTATTTCATCTAATATTAATCATTCAAAAGTGACCTACTGAATTAAATTTTTAAAACATGTTGTCAGGGAGAAGAGAAAGACATTTTGAGAAAGCTGTTAGTCCCACTTATCTTTGATTTAGATTGAAATGACTCACCCAGTGGATGAATCTGTTTTCTCCTTTAACTAGAGGTGACCAGTTCAGAGCATGCCTAATTTTTAGATGGCTAAAATTTGATGTGATGAATTCTCTTTACTGTTTCCTTGGTTCCTTTCATTTAGCCTATATGCTCATTATAAATCCCAAGCTGCTTTGGTTTGTTGATCTTGCTGGACAGTTCAGTCTGCTCTGCTCTGGCAAAGCATTTTCTATTTCTCAATAATACCTTCCATCAGCTGGAGTTTCTTGTCCTACAGTAGAAAAACTATTTCTCAGAAAATATATTTTTTAGAGAATTATCTGTGGATGTCATAAATCTCAGATTTGTAATATATTTGCTCTGTCTTGTGCTTCTTGGTTTCAAGTAAAATCTTCCAGCTCTGCAGTCTTACTCTGTCTGGGATCAGTTGTTATTTAATACATTCATCAACTGTTTTAGTAACCCCTTCATTACTTCAGGCAACTGTTTCTCATGTTCTTCCACCCCACCACTGCTCCCCCCAGAAAGGAACTTTGCCTTCATTTTCTCATTTTTATTTACTGCGATGGATTGTTTAGATGTTCAGGCATGCTGTTCTGCATACAAATTTGTCTTTTCTTGAAGCTCAGGCTATGGCATTCTCTTTGCTTACTCTAATTCTGGATGCTGCCTTGTCTATGTGTTTGTCTTTATGTCCTGTTGAGTCTATCAGTTCCACCATGCTCCTAAAGCTGAACTAGTTCCCTTGTAAGACAAAGTTTTAGAGAAGAGTTTAAAATGCAGGTGCCTTTGCAGCCACATCCACACATAGTATGCTTCCTCTAGACTCTTTCCTCCTGAAATGTGTGTCCCTCCATAAGCACTCCACACTACAGCCTTTCTTGTGCTTATGGGTAAGCAAAGGCTCTGTCCCTCCACTCTGCACTGGGAGAGAACTGAACCACAGGTCTAGTAATCTATCCAACCATTCCAAGTGTATTCATGAGGCAAGAATACACACCATAAAAACAAAGCTGAACACAGATTTATCCTCCATAGCTTCTTTTTACAGTCAAAGCCTTATCATTGGCCAGTTAGTCCAATGGACTAGAATTTGGTTTTTCAAATGAAAATGGCAGTTCTGTCTCCTAAAATTTTTGTGTTTAATTTCTCCTGCAATAGGCATACAGAAAGGAAGGACATGAACAACAGTTTTCTCCTTTGTCTTGGTAAAGAAACTGAAATTATGCATTTTTTGCATATCAAGACAATTTGTTACATCATCTCAGTGTCTCAAGCCATCTCTTTGTTCAGATGACAAAGCAGTGTCTTTTGCAAGTGATACTGAATCTTCCAAAAATCTGGTGTTGCAATAAATAAAAGTGGCATATATTAATTTAAATTCTTTACATTTTAATATCTTTTTCTGTAGTTTAAATTTGTGGCTGTGCTCAGGGACAATATTCTAATTATTAATAGATCACATTGACTCTCTCTTCTTCTTCATGTGTGTTCCTAACATTTTAATAAGTGTATTATTGCCTAGTATAAAGTTTTAATATTAGTCAGATAGGGAGAAATATTTATCTTGGTCTCTATGCCTCATCTATTTTTATTTTTCTATTTATTTTTCACTGCTCATTAGAAAGTGTTATTTATCTCTACTGTGGGAAGGATTCCCAGCACACCAATGGATATGGTAATCATTACTATTGGGAATCCACAGAAAAAATTAAGTCTAAAACTGTTAACATTTTCCATTTGAATTTTTTGGTTGTTGTTTTTAAACAATACCTTCAATTTAACTTCAACGATAATACACATTTTCTACCAGAGGATTCAGACCTCCCTTCAAATACAAAAGCTTCAGAAGGGTAATGAGGATAATTCCATCTATGTGAATCCACTGTAATCTTCTGACTACTAAAGTCAGTAAACAGGACTTGAATCAACATGAAAAAAATGAGAGCCTGGCTAAATAACTGTTTTCCTCAATTAGGAGATAAGTTAACAGGTGAGCTTGTTACAAGATATGTACCACTGTGGAACAGTAACAATGAAATACGGCTCCAATAATGGTAAAGTTGAAACTCTCAAAACCTACAGTAGTTTAAAGATATAAATTTTTAATCAACTGTTTGATAACTGTTCCAAAAATGAATATAGCCTAGTCTACGCTGGGAGTTGGGAAAGGTATATTTTTTGGTAGATGTGGTCTTCTGTCATCAAAGACCATGTTAACAGCTGAACTTCTCTTTCAATATCCGCAAATGACTCAGTACAGAGCTGGGAATTATCACCTTTACTAAGTCAACACAAACAGATAGAATAAATCAGCCTGGGTGTTTTGAAATATATCACTAGTTCATGAAGACTTCTTCAAAGCACAAGTGGAAGCTGAGTCAAGACCCTCCTGAAAAATTAGGTGCATCTGTTTCTGACTATAGTTTTCTTATTCTGTGTTGCTGCAAATGATCTTCTGTCCTATAAAAGAGGACTGGAGGAGGACAGGGAGAAAGGCAGGAGAGACAAGTTTGTCCATTTTCCTTTGGAAAACTGAAAGGTAATCAAGGTTCCCTGAGAACTGCAATCACCCCTCAATTGCCACCAGTAGTGGAGCGATCAAATACACTTCCTAATGAGAATCTCATTCCTTCCAGAGGACTCCCAACTCACTTGTTTGCTGGCTTCCTTATAGCATGTACCTGAACATAACAGTTCACTGTGGAACAATTACACAATCCAAGGTAACTCCAAAACAAGTTACTGTCCTTAAAAGTAGAAACATTTGAAAAAATCCAAGTGATACGTTGCATACAATGGTAGAAGGAGCTTCATCTAAATGATGAAGGAAGGGACTTGTAAAGCTGCCACCTCACCACATGGCAAGGAGGACAACTTCCATGCCTCTCTTCCTCTATTAAGCCTTCCCTTGGTATGTGTTGCTGCCACAATGTGCCATGCAGATACTAAGGTAGAACAGGCAAAGCTAAGCATGTTTGGGGATGTCTTTAAAAAGTAACTTGAAATATGAATCTGCTTGTTTATTGATGCGCCTTAATGTTGCATGAAGTTGCTACTTAGATGATGGCCTAAATATCTTGGATGACATGTAACTGCTAAACTTAGTAGAAGAAAACCAGAGTCTGATTAACCCTTTATTCTTTGCTGAGCCTAGGACACTTCTTTATCAACACAATTTATAGAAAGAAAATGAAAGACACAATTTATTCCCATGGCAATTCTAGCTCTAGCGAACCTCCCTGAATTTATTCTTTAGAGGTGGCTATTTGCTATGAAAGGGTTCCATTCTGTTACTTTAAAATGAAAACCATTCAAAACTGGAATAAATTAACATGGGCATATGAACAGCTTGGGGAACAACAACAAACCAAATGAAAAAGAACGAGGCAGCCTGCTATGTAAAAAAAGGGAAAAACCCTAGAAATCCATTTGCAGAAGTAAAAGCATTAAAGGCAGCAAAATAATTAGGATAATGGAAAGAAAATCAGATGACTGTAGTATTAGTGGAAGACGAGGATGTAATTCACAAGTAAGATGAAATTGTTAAGAAAGTGGATCAATATACATAAACCCTAATATCACGAAGTAGGCTAACTTCAAAATGCATCATATACCAAAAGAAACAGGAAACTGTCCAGGAAAATAAAAAAAAAAAATAAAAAAAAAAGAAATAGACGAAGAAGTTAGCAGAGCCAAAAGAGGATATTGTTAATGAGAAGACATGGTGAAAAAAAATGTTATTGTGAAAAGGACTAAGTTACAAAGGATTATTTTTAGTTCATAATACATGAATTTCAGCCTTTTATTTTATGATGAAAGTCTTCAGGATAACAGAAAAGAGCTATTTCCATGTCTATGGTGTGACTATTCAATTCAAATCAGAAAATTGGCAGCAACCTGTCAGCTACTTTTAATTTTCTCTAACTCTCTGGGTAAAACACTCACATAGTGAGGCAGGACAGCAGAGGCACTGCTCAGTACCCACGGCAGGGTCCTGCACATTGGCTTCTGCCTCGGGAGCATGAGGATTTCACAGGCAGGAAAGGACAGTTTGGGATGGTGAGGGGAAGGTCTCTATATCCAGGCCATTTAGGCAGACTGGGAAGACAAATACTAGTGGAAAATGTTAATTGTGTGGAAAAAAACCCAACCCAACCAACCAAACAACATAATGAGCCAGCTTGCTTGTCACTTAGATTTTTAAGACAACATTTCTATGGTCCTATTGTTTCAGTGGGGGACTAATTGTGATGTTTATGCTAATTGCTCACTTCAGGCCTGGGATAAGTGGGCATAGATCACAGATTTAGTGCATACTGGATTCATTTTCTTAGCTGTGTACCGGATAAATATGTGATTATATGTTATCACATTATATTATAAAGTTTATTTCTGTATATTTCACACTAACTGAAACAACAGAAGAATCAAGGTTTGGCAAAGTCCAGAATTAACTTAGATGAGTAGCCTTGGAGAAGCCTGGTAAGTGATGCTGTTAAAATAAATCAGTGAAATAAATCTAAACTTCTGTTGTGAAGAATTGCAATAGTCCTGTGTTCAGAGTAACGTTGGCACTGAGTGCTCACAGTTTATTTGGTTGATGTCAGAGAGGGTTGCCAGTGCTCAGTATACTGTCTGGCACCACTGTGAACACAGTCCTCACAACAAATTGATGCTGTGAGGAGTTAATGATTTCTCTTCATGACCAGTGAACTACACCCCACTGTCACTATAGCAATAATTCACACTCCCCTCACATGTTCAAAATTAGCCTAGCCAGCAAGAGTCCCACCACCATGTGTAGCTGCACAGTACAACTATTTTTGTACGTGTACTTGTTGGTACAGCATTTAGATTTAAAGATTTATTAGATTACTCTGGGGAAAAAAAAATTAAAAAGAAAAAAGAAGGCAGAATGGCAATCTAATGGAAGAATCAATTATCTGTTCCATAACATTATACTGAATATAATCTTTGATGACTCACTTCCATTATTTCTGTCTCCCTGCCTGATGCTGAAAGGCTATACACAGACTTTGCCTGTCTTTTATCTCTTGCGACAGAGTCTGCTATATCTCTCTACTCTGGGATTTCTGATTGCTGTGTACATTGATAAATGCTTGCTTTACTAAATTTCTGTGCAATATATGTATCTCTTCTTAAGGCCCTAATTTTACACTTCAAACTATACTGTAGCATTTTATAGCCATGTATGACATAATACAGAAATAGATTTTCTGAGGAGTTACAAATTATTTCTTCAGTGATTTCTCAGATAGGAAACTCCAGGAAGTATATTCTGTGACGGTAACTGTGTATAGAAAAGAAAAGCTCCTAAAATGTGTTCTCCAGGATTGGAGGGGTAAATAAAGTGAAAGCAACAATGTTTTTCCCATATAAAACCTGTTGAGAATAATGAATATAAGACTAACCTAAATCCAGTGTAGCATCAGAATTCCTTTTCCCTAAAGGAGTTCATAGTAAAGATATTGTGTGATTTTTTTCTTCCTCCTTAGAAAGAAAGGACTTTAGGTGAATCTTTCAGAAAAGAAATCTGGTTTCTTACCGATTTTAATATAATAATGGAAGTTTACAGGCAGTTAATGATAATATAACTTTTGCTTGAAGTACAGTGAAAAGTAAATTATTACAGTGAAAAAATGGTCTCAGGGATATTGCTGGTTTTACATGGAAAAAAGGAAGCAGAGCTAATTCCAGTCACAGAGAGATGAACAAACTTTCCCTACAATTAAAGATCTCTTTCAGACACTTGTAATACTAGCTGGCAGCCTGCCAAGCTATTTTCCTACTTTGCCTTTTAATGTGTTGGTAGGTATCTCCATGTTCTTTTTAAGTTCAATCTTCCTCCTAGGTCAGTGATTCTCAGGTATAGTAATTTGTGTTTTCAAATTATTCTTCGTTTCTGGAGGTCTGTTGGCTGGCTATACTGTAATTCCAAAATAAAATTAATCCAGTAATCTTGGTTCTAAAATAGATCACTGAAATCAACTTGAAATTTCCAAAGTTTCAGAGAAAGCCAAGAAGTAATGGCTTAGAAAATGTTTGCATATTACATCTGGTTGTCAGTAATTGCTTGCATGTTCTCTCCCAGAACTGGATGAGTTTGTATGGACAGGTTTTTATCTTTACTGAATTACTTCATGCTCTTACACTTTTT
>VYZX01013803.1:28827-70459 GCA_013401335.1 Brachypteracias leptosomus
AGACAGTTTAACAATCTATCTTAGCTCTGTTCTGGGTGAGCCACTTCTCAGACAGCCTAGCTTCCACAGCCAGTTGATACTTATTCTCGGCAAACACTGTTAAATGATAGCCAAAAGGAAATGTTAATTGCAGCAGCATACTGGCAAACTTCTATCAAGTTCTTATCACAAAAGCATCTCTCCTTACCTGAGCTGGTAGGTATTTACATACCCATGTAAATACAAGGGTTCATTCTTTCTGAGAATCTGATAAGCACAAGCTGGCAAGACAACTTGCAATGATTGCATTCTGCTGAGATTTGAGTGTTTTCTTCTGATAAATTTACTGGCATCACATTGTTCATTAAGCAAAATTTGAAGGAATCAGAAGAAGCAAATAGGCACAGAGGAAAATTCAAAGATTTAATGCTGTCAGAAAAATCTTAAAATATTAGGCAACTTTTCTTATTCTCAGAGTCCTGTATACACAGTACGCTGGAAATGCATCTTCTCAGTGGTTTGTGGCCTTGCACTTCTGTTTCAGAAAGTGTTTTATCAAAAGTAAAGACACTCATCTCTGCTATTTTTCACTAAATAGAAGGTATGAAAAGGAAAATGTAATAGAAAAATTACAGCTTCTGTGCACAGTTCATTCATAAATTACTATGGGAAAATAACAAGGCATTGGTTTACTGGTTACACTCAGTAAGATTCAACATCTCTTATGACTCTAATTATCGAAGCACTGCAACAGGCAAGGGGTATTTCCTTGTGAATATCATAACAGGATAAACATCTGTTTTCTCATCTTGATTCTGCTCACAAACTAGTAAAAGAAGAAAGTATATGTAAATTATGGTTATTTTGAATTAGGTTCATCCAACAAATACCTTCATATAAAGAATCAAAGAAAAGTCAAAGAACATCTGCATCATTCAAAAAAATGAAAAAAAAAAAAAAAATTATTTTCCTTCCCTCCAGCTCTCTGATTTAATAGACAGGTGCTTACCATTTCACATTGAGTGTTGTGAGATTATTCAATCCTTGACTGCTTCTCGACTTTTGAAGTGTTTCTCCCATGAGTGAAGCATTATAGGAATGAGACAGGAGATGAGAGTGATATGACATCCTACTACCCTGTTTCACTTACAGCAGTCACATATTTTCCATGTCTTACACAGTTCCAGTCTCTGACTTTACTCTGCATTATTTACAATCAACATCAGCTTTTAAAGAGAAAACTGTTTGGTTGAGACATGTAGCAGTATTTCATCTTTAATTATAACCACAAACTGTCACAAAATACAGCCTGATTTTCTGAGGAAGTGCAATATGTCTGGAGAAAATAAGAGTATTCAAAAGAAATCAGAAAATAGAAAAAATATTATTAATAATACCATGGCCCTTTAGACTGTTAAAATGTTGAGTGAGTTTGATTGCTCTGTACTTTAGGAGTCTCCCACTTATTTAAGAACTGGCACTCTTCTAAGCATTGCCTTTTACAACTTGAGTTATATTTCTAGTTACCCGAGTAGTGTCTGTAATATGTTTTCAGTAAATGAAGTCAGGATATTTTCTCCTTTTCAGAAAAGGTGAAAAAGGCTTATTCCTTTTTCCTTACTTTCCCCAAGCTAACTAGAACAGACGAATCAAATTAAGGTAATGAATGCAAAATTATTGAAGATGTCAAATGATACAGACAAACAATAGATAAGATAGTTACAGCAGATTACCTGCCATCTGTAACTAAAAATAAAAGATAAAAGAGCCTCTTCTCTCTTACTTCTATTACCTGAATGAGAGATAGGCACATACATTTGGTTTCTGGTTTATATCAGAAGAATCTTTTAAATAATTAAGTATTTTGGAATTTCAGAACACCAACAAATTATAATTGCTTTATGGAGACGTATTGTCTCTTTACAGGTCTTTTTAAACATAATTTTTTAATACAAGAAGCATAGTGTTTGCACTGATATTGCAAAATTTTCCTAGTTTTTAAGAATATCCTAGCTTCTGGCATCTTCTCAAAGAAGCCACCCCTGCAACAGCCCCCTCCCCCTCCCCCCCTGCATCCACTACCAAAACCTTCCGCTGTAAATCCAACCCAACAACCTACAATATTCAGCTCTCCATTTTCTGTTATTAAGTAGAATGCTGAATGCAGCAGAAGAATATCAAACAAAGTAATGATTCAGCAGAGAAAGTAAGCACATTTGTAAGGTACTGGGACTATTCAAGGACGTAAAAGACATGCATATGTGTAAAAGCCATAAAAAGACCGGTCCAGAGGTTCTTACATATATATTTCACCTTGGTTAAATGTAACATAATTTATATAATGATTCCTATGTGGATAAATTAGAAAAATAAAATTATTAGTAGATTTTATACCTTAGACTCTTTTTCCTCTTTATTTAGTTTCCAAAATATTATAGTCTGATTAGTATACAGAAAACTAAAACCAGAAAATAAAAACCACACAGTATTTTATTAAACTAATGGTAGTATGTATTTTTTTAAAGATAATTCTATTCTTAATTTAAATCACAATTACTTTTGCTGGTGCTGCACCATCAACCTGAAAAGCTGAATTTTGGCAGTCATTCAACTGTTGGATCTTGTGACATAAGTTAGGTGTGGAGTTCATTTATGTTCCAAGGGACTTATTCACAAATCTTTAATAAAACTTCTATGCCAAAACTGTACAGAATGTATTCATTTTTCTTGCCATTTGTTAGGGTCAAAGAACAAGTTTCTGCAAAACTTGAGGCTTTCTAAAACATTTGGGATGCCAAGTTCTTTGGCTTCAGACTTGCACGAGTGAAGCCAGAAAATAGATGGATCTGGCACTTTCAAAATTGCTTAAAAATAGAAATATTACAAAAGTTGCACACATGTGCAATAATAATACTTGTTCTGATGGCAGGAACAGCATGTACATTGTACTTTTTTTTCTTCCTTTTTTCCTCCTTTGAAGACATAAGCTCAGTCAACCCTCCCAATTGTAGGTACCTAACTCAGACAGCTCTTTCTTGCCTTCAGAACAGCAAACCAGATCAGTTTTCATAAAATGAAATCTCACTGTGCTGAAAGTCACTTATTGAAATAGCAGTGAACATTAAGCTCTTGCTGCCTCTGATACTTAGACATCTATTGCTGCCACAAGAATTTTCCATACTTCAAAGTTCCAGTTTGCGTTGTTTTGTCACTGAAGTTGCTCATTCCCCATGACAAAAGCCAGATACTTATCTAAGTAATGTGAACTTGTATTAACAGCCTACAAACTACAGAAATGTTTGGAATGGTGAAATATTTTCTATCATGAAGGAGTAAAAGCATCCTTGTACTCCACAGAAATTTGTGATCAGTCACCATTTACCACCTGGAGTTCATGGGAGTGAGTTTTGAGCCTTTGACAGTATTTGTGGGGCAAGTTGACCAGCTGGGTTTTTAAGTAGAAAAATGAATTCAAAAGTGTGTTCTGATCCCCTGAATGAACTCCACAGAGAAGAGATATGACATTTACACTTCATTATATACCTTTACTACCATCTCAAGGATAAGTGCACAGTTCTACCCCATGGTTTGTGATGAAGAAATGAAAGGAGTAGTAAATCTATTCCTCTGGACCAAAATGTATCAGAATGTGAAGGGCATGGTCAGTTCTTTCCTTTTACCATGCTGAAATGTCTTTATTTGAATATTTGATTTCAGTATGCTCCTCCTCATACTATGTTTCTCCCAAACCACAGAAGAAAGAGATTTTCCTCCATGGCAAAAATCTTTCGAGAATTCTTCAGCAAACCCAAATATTCACATTTTCCTAATAAAAAATTAAAATCATTAATATAAATATTCTCATCACCTCCTAATTGCAAGCCCATTAATCCCTAAAAAACAATTGGGGGATATTCATGTAATACTACAATGAACTTACTCTGGGCACAATTTCATGACACATCCACTTCTGATTTCACCTGCCCCTTCATAAATCTGTTAAACTACATGCTGCTAACTCTGCTTTTTTGTTATTTACAATTTGTATTATTAAAGCATCTGAATCTTTCAAAGGTTTGGCTCCCTGTTGTGCTAGGTGCAGTATACACAACTAGTAAATAATAGCCTGCTCACAAAGAGATTATTGCAAAGTTATACATTAGCATCCAGGAAGATCTTTTCTGAAACTATGGGAACAACAGAAGAAGTGATAGATGTTGGGGAAAATGAAACAAATAATGCATGCTAATTAATAATGGATTTGCTCACAGACTATTTCTGTGGGACAAAAGAAAAGCAAGCTTTGACATGAACATATAGAAATACCAAGGTTATACTTCATCACATAGGTCTGAACAGCTGCAATCAAGATGTCCAGTACTGGAATGAAAACCGTCCATGGGTGAAGACAAATTGGTTAAAGCTGAACAGAAGTAAGAATGGTGTCAGACTGAAAGCATAGAAGAGGACATGTTAGAGTATATAGAAATGGCAAAATTTTCAGTTTTTGAATGGTAAGGGTAAAAACTGCAGCACAACAGTGGTTGGGAGGGACAAATGAGATCTGAGAAAAACAACTCTTCAGACACCAAAGTCAGTGATGAATGAGTAGGAGGAGGTGCCCTAAGTGCCAGAGCAAAGATTCCCCTTCAACCTGTGGGAAGATGATGGTGATACAGGTTGTCTCCCTGCAGCCCATGAAGATCCACAGTGGACCAGATATCCACTTGCAGCCTATGGAGTACACCACACCAGAGCAGATGCATGTGCCCTGAAGGGGGCTGCAGCTCACGGAAAGCCCACATTGGAGCAGACTCCTGGCAGGAAACTGCAGTCCATGGAGAGGACCTCGTTCAGGAGCAGGCTTTCTGGCAGGACTTGTGTTCCTCAAAAATTGCTCCAGTGTGGGTCCTTTCCATGGGGTGCAGTCTTTGAGGAAAGGACTTCTCCAGCACGGATCCAAATTCTTGAGGAACTGCAGCCCATGAGAAGGATCCATGTTGGAGAAGCTCGTGAAGGACTGTCTTCCATGAATGGAACCCCACACTGGAGCAGAGGAAGAACATGAGGAAGAAGAAGCACCAGATGCAAAGAGTTATGAACTGATCACAACTCCCATTCCCCATCCCCCTGCACTACTCAGGGGGAGAAGGTAGAAAAATCGGGAGTGAAGTTGAGACCAGGAAGAAGAGAGGGGTAGGAAGAATGTGTTTATAGATTTGTTTTTATTTCTTATTATCCTAATCTACTATTAAATGACAATAAATTAAATTCATTTCCCCAAGCTGAGTCTGTTTTGCCTGTGACAGTAATTGCTGAGTGATGTCCCTGTCCTTATCTCAAACCACAAGATTTTAATAATATTTTTCTCCCCCTGTCCTGTTGAGAAAGGGGAGTAATAGAACAGCTTGGTGGGCACATGGTGGCCAGCCAAAGTCAATCCACCACAGCATCTACAGTTAATTCTAAATTAGATAACCAATAACCTTCAGCAATCCTAGAATCAGTGATGGAGTTTTGTTATCCTTCTGGCACAGTGCTGCCTTTGGCTTTAATATTGTGGTCCATTTTGTCAGCAAGTAACATGACTTCAGTGATTCACATGTGTTACTTTTCATCCGGAGTATTGTGATTCCATATAGGTTGACATAACATCTTTAACACTTAGAAACTTCCAACTAGTGTAAAATACTCCAGTACTTTTTCTCCACAGAACAAGCAATCACAAACATTATCAAGTTTATACTTTCTGCTCTATTTTGCCAGAGATTATGAGATCAGTTCAAGGTCTTTGTTCTTATCATAAAAGCTCTCCATGACCTGGGCCAAGGTTATCTAGCATTCCAAGAAAAATCCCTGAGATAAACACCATTTCTCTGGTACAGTGGAGATTTGTCCAGTGAAGAGAGTTATTTGTGCAGAAAACAGAATTTTACAATGGTGTTGTGGTTTAAGGTTTGGGGAAGGGGAGGGACAGGTGGCGCGGCTATTCCACTCCCCTTCCTGCCACACTCTATAAAAGGACACAGGAAGTTCCGCTCGCCCCCTCCTCGCTGAAATTGCTGCTGGCTCCGCACGTTTCTGAGGCTGCTACAACTCCACGTGGCTCGGGAGAAATCCAGCAACATCCAAGGATCGGTGTTGTATATATTTGTATATATACCTTCCCTTGTTACCTCTGTATATTTCCCTTCCTTTGATATCCCTTTTGTTCCTCCCTGTTAAAAGTTGTAATCTTAATTTTCCAGCTTTGTGTGAGGCCTTTCTTCCTCCCCTGGGAGGGAAGAGGGGAGGGGGAAGAGGGGTGAAACAAATTCTGCTCTGTGGGGGGGTTGCCCTGAGCCTTAAACGGAGACAAATGGCTGGTAGGACTGTGGAGTAAACTCTTTAGAAACCTCAAAGTCCATCAGTCCCAGTGCTCTCTAGACAAGTTATGTTACTTGTACACCTAAAGAATTTTTGTATACTAACAACATTTACTTATATGCACAAGCTGCTGGAGGATTTTCTTTGTGACTAAAGAATTTAAGGGAAAAGAGCTGGATTTTACAAACATTTATATAGGTAGGTAATGTTTGGATTAAATTTAGACTTCCAACTTTAAAATTTGAACTAGTGCATCTAGTATTCCTGCGATATCTACAATATTGTGTCACTGAGTGGTGACAAATATATATGTAACTGACCTGATATTATGTACTATTAATGTTACAGATTTTTCAAAAAAATCCTCTATTTAGCTTTTAAAAATGTAAAATTAAAGTCATATCAGAAAATCATCTGGTTTAGTTGGGCATTCAAAACTGTTCACTTACATTGATTCTAATGCTTTTGTTTTCTGAAGGTGAGAGGTCTGTGAGAACTCTAATTAAAAAGTAAATATAAACTGTTACATTTTCTGTACAAACAGTGAAGAATTGCATCCCAAGAATGATTATTTTTAAAGATTTTTTAAAAAAATCATAGAATCATAGAATTATTCATGTTGGAAAAGACCTTTAAGATCATTGAGTCCAACTGTTAACCCAGCACTGTCATGTCAACACTAAACCATATCCCTCAGCACATCTACAGGTCTTTTAAATACCTCCAGGAATGGGGACTCTTCTACTATGCATCTTGTAGACATTCAGATCTTTTTAGTCCTATGATAATCAAAGTAAAATCAAAGTATATGGCTTGATGAAGTTATGAAAGCTGAAGCAGAAATTATTGAATTCTAAAGATAACTAGTAAATAATAGCCAAGCAGACTGAAAGGCAACAATCCAAGACAACAGTTAAGCACGTTTAATGTTTATTTCAATGGATTTACCCAGAGGCTTGGTTTGTAATAGCTTGTGCATTCTGGTCCTGATCTAGAAAAAAACCCACCATACACATGCTTAGAGAATGTATAAGCTTAAGGTATATATGTGTTCAACTGAACACCTTGATGCTGCACACTTAGAATTAAGCACGTGTTCATATTTTTTTGCTGAAGATGAACAACCTAATCTTTTTTATCAGAGAATACTGGAATTTTGCACAAAAAAGGAAGCAACCTGTGGTGGGTTTACCTTGGCTGGGTGCCAGGTGCCCACCCCTAGTCCCTCTATCACTCCACCCCCTCCCCCCCAAACCTCCATCAACAAGGCAAGCGGGGAGAGAGTAAGATGGAAAAGAAGAACCCGTGGGTTATGATAAAAAGCAGTTTTAATAAACAGCAGAGAAAGCAAGGCTGCCCGCGAGCGAAACAAAAGCAAACAGAGCTGTTACTCTCTACTTCCCATCCGCAGGCGGCGTTGGGCCTGTCCCGGGAAGCAGGGCTCCAGAACGCGTACCGGTTGCTCGAAGGACAAACGTCTTCCCCCCGAATGCCCCCGTCCTCCTTCCTTTATAGTTGAGCTGACGTCATATGGTATGGAATATCCTATTGGTCAGCTCGGGTCGGCCGTCCAGGTTGTATCCCCTCCCAGATCTTGCCCCCCTGTACCTTTGGTGTTGTGTGAGCAGTCACGGCTAGACATAACAAGGGTGTGTGTTATCAACAGCCTCTGGCTTCCAGTACTGCAGCATGAAGGCTGTATGGGGAAAATCAGCTCAGACAGACCCACTACACAACCAAATTTGTACTACTCTGATAATCACCAGTAGAATTACTGCAAAAATTTGAAATTCAAAATGTTACACTGATGAACAAGTTTGACTGCCAATATTTTTCCTCATAGATTAAGATGTCAGGTTTTTTACACATGAGCATTATGTAGTAATTGTTTATTCTATTAATAAAAAATAATGTCTATGAAGATTCAGTTACTGTAACAAACAGTACAGAGCAGTTTTGTGACAAACTACTGCTAATGGAAAACATCTACTAACAGTGCTGTATACTATGAACTATTTTTATTGACTCCTAGCTGGTTTATTTAATCTCACAAAGACAGTGAAGATTGTTCAAGAGCTTCTGGAAGGCTTGTTATCAGATAACATATTTGAGGGATTTTATGGTCTGCTTCAGTAATTCTACTGACAAGCCCAGCCTGGGAGGATAAGTGAAGAAACTCAGTTGAATAGTTATTGTTCTTGTGTCTACTCTTTCTGTAGAAACCGTTTCCCCAAATTTACTGCAGTAAATTTCTTATTCATCATTTGATTTATTTTTAAACAATCTTGGTAACATTTTTTCCTAAAAGCATTTGTCCACAGTTTGCCCTCAACAATAATCACTTTCAGCCTAATCATAAGACTGTGTGCTATAGCAATTGCCATGTCCCCTACTGTATGACAATTTGGCAGACTTTATAAATCCCCAGATAATAGTTATATAAAAATACACACAAACAATTTAAAAAAATATTTAGGATGCTTCAGAATGTAAATTGAAATAAAAATTATAATCTACCATAGGTAATAGGGGCAAGTAAACAGACTTTCAGCTAAGTATCTCCAGTTTCGCAACAGAATTATTTTCCACTTTTCACTTTGAACAGAGCCAATTTAGGGATAAGGTAGTGCAAAAAACCGCGAGTCTCAATTTGACTCATGCCTCCTTACAGCTATTTTCTGGGTCCTGGAACACTATAAATTATGTCTAGGAAGTACATAGAGACAGAGAAGTCTTTAGTGACAACAGACACTCTATATCAGAAAAACCTCATTTGGAGTATGAGCTGTGAGATGGTGTAAAGGAAACCTCTGTCATCTTCCGTTAGCTGTTCTTATCTTCTTATGCAGCAAGAGCTACATAAGGCAAACTGTGAAAAAGTTTCCAGAAGTGCCATGCTGTGCTATCGCTAAGAGAAAAAACTAAGACAAAGAAATGTGCTGTTCACAGAATTTTTCACAATCTATTAAACTCTAGACCCCACCCAGTTCATAGATCATTTGAGTTGTTTGTCCAAATAATTGGTTTAAGAGCAGATTAATTCAATCTCAGCATGTCCTTGTTTGTACCACACAGGGTATGGAGCTTGTTATTTGCATGAAGTTTCAGAACTGTTGTTATTTCAGCTACTTTTTAATTTCTAGAAGCATAAGCCTGTTTCCATTGTTAAATTCATTTTCCTCTTATGGTAAAAAGGTCATAAAGACAACATGAGGAAAAGCCAACATATACAGTGTGAGAAGAAATAAACTATTATTTAGAGGAAAAGTTGACATACTTGTGCCACCAGTTTTGAAAGATCAGTGGTGAGAGATCTAGTAAAAAGAGTAGTTAAGCAATGTTCCTTGGATGCAGTGCTGGCAGCAACACTGTACATGGTGGGGAAATCAATATAACTGATTTGGGATACAAAAGTAATGCTGAAGGGAGTCATCAAGGTAGCTCACAAAGAGCTTGAAGAAAATAAGGAAGTGACTGACACAGCTCATACTTGAAAAGAGTGAAGAAATCAAAAGCCGAATGGTGGAGTCCCTCCTGCATATTGTCTTACAGAGAGGGAGAAAATCCCCAAAGACATTCTCACTTTGGCCTTAAAAGAAATTATTTTTTTTCCTAAATTGAAAAGAATGATCTGATGGGTCTCAAAAATCTAATAATTTGTGTAAATATTAACCATTCTTTTGGATTGCAGTAAAATACAGATGCTTATGCATAGCTAATGCACTTACTTTTTAATTCAGAGGAGGGTGTGGGTTGCTATCCCAATAGTTGTTACCATTTCCACAGTATGATGGTTTTCATGGTTAATTGATAATAGTAGAGTACACATTACCCTTAATTCACATAAAATATTAAACAAAAAATTCAAAACTTCCTTATGAAAAAGAAAGTTGAAATAACAGAGATGTTGCTACACAGGTCCTTAGATGTGAAAGACCTTCCTTGCTGTTTGAACATACACCTAATTTATGAAGGCAGAGGTTTCATCTGGTCTAGATATGGAAAGAGATGAACATAAGAGATAGTGTCTGCTTTTGTAAGAAAGCTGGAGGCATCCAGGAAAATATTTTGTGATACAACCTGTTAAGAAGCTAGGAAATAAAAAATACTAAAAAATTTTCTACATAGAAAAAAGCCCTGAAATATGAACAAATAAAGTGTGTCCTTCCATTTAGCTCATGTTAACTTCAGGCTTTTCTCACCATTTTCAAAAGAACATGTGAAAGACACACCTGGTGGTGTATTCATCACTTGTTTCCAAACAACACATAAACCAGCAAACAGACAGATTCACAAAATGATCAGTGAAAATCAATCAAACAATCAGTGATTTTCCCCCCTCCTTTTTCCTGCCTTGGTAAGCATGGAACACAGGATTGGAGAGGAAGAAAGCTCAGGGAAATCTTCTAGTACCATTTCACATCAAGAATATCTTTACATGTAGCTGATTGCCTGGGGTTTTTTTGTGGCTTTCAGTTGGGTTCTTTTATTATTTTATTTTAAATTTTATTTTATTTTCCTTTGAGAAATAAATTGGGAGTAAGGAGTGGCAGAGGAAGAGAATGAGAAACCACTAACCCAGAAAGAGTTGGGGGTTTAAGATCTGTCAGAGATACCCAAAATGAAGTCCTCTGCTTCAATTCAGACCAAGGATTTGTATCTTCTCCCAGGTGAATGTTTTGAGTGTAGGCTGTCATCAGTTTTTGCACTGAGAAGGAATATACTACAGTGTGCATAAGTAATTGGCAACATAGATGTAAACAAGATTTAAGTTACAAATTTTCCAAAAAATGCAAAGACATTTCTTCAATTACAAAACATTTTTTAAAAATTGATATTGTCTTGCTCTTCTAATACCCATATTTTGTCTATCAAAATCAAGTATTTCCTACAAAAGAAACCCGTATCATAGAACTGTTCCCAGCTCATTATGTAAGTCTTACTCAGTGATTTCCCAGGTTCTTTAACCTTATGTATTTTATATCTTTACTCTGTTTCCATTTCACTATGTGCACTTTGTACAAAACTTTTACATTTTGTTAAGTGAATGTATTATTGCTTGTTGTTGCTTAGTTTTGTGCACTACCATGAGGTGCTGTGTGCATTTCTATACACGTCTTTGTAAAGCCAAATCTTATAATTTTTGTCTATCAAGGGAACTGTAGCCACTGATAGTAAATAGGCAAATACTGCATGATAAAAATAGTGTAGACAGCAATGATACCGTACTCCTGTAGATGTATCTGCTTCTTTTACAATATTAGAGATACGCTTTTAACTTTGGCATTTACTTTGTTCTAAAAGTACATTCTAAAGGTGCTATTTCTAAATATTCCATGAAATAAATCACTGCAGCACTTCACAAAAAAACCCCAATCATCTTTGCAGTCCCTCCATTTTCACAGAGGAGAAAAAGTGGATATTCCATAAACAGACAACAGAGTTACACAAGTACAGATGCAAAATTTTGCTAAAGTCAATCCCACTTGGTTTTCAAATAGAGGTTTGGCTGGAGTCATGTCAGGGTAGAGAATAGCGCCTGCATTTTCTCAGAGAAGACATTAAATTCACCTCCCATTTTCAAGCTGGGTTTTTTGGCTGAAACCATATTTACTTAGAAGCTACCAGAAGACTAGTCCTGAAAAACTGGGCATGGACATGATGTCAGGTGACGTGGGACAGGAGCATGAACCTTGGGGAAAGGGGTTCACAACCTTAGGATACCTGTAAGGATACCTGGGCTACAAGGACAGGTGGTTTGTAACAATATCTGTTCAACTGCTATTTAGCATAAAAGTCAACACAAGAAACAGGAAAATAAATGAATTGCACATATACAAAATTTCTAATGAGTGGTAGATAACGTAAACAGCGACAAAGATCAGTGCTCCCTGGTCACTGGCTGATAGGACACTGAAAAAACCGACCACACAGGTGAGTGTCATCCAGAACTTTATAGAAACTTAGTGAAATTTATGCCTCATGAGAAGGAAACTGACTTCAATGGCTCTGTTTTGCTTTGAGGCTGAGGCAATAACAGCTTTGCATCAGAGGAGTAGTCCCTGTGTGGGGGTCCAGCCACCAGGTTGCACAGTGCATTACTGTGCATTTGTTCTTTCTCTTGTACTCCAGTGTGGCTTCTTGGAGGCTAACATAGCACAGCTGCTTTCTGAATCTGCTTGTATTCCTCACCTCAGAACTGTGAAAACTTGAAAAATGCAAATCTTATCAAAAGGGGAGGAAGGAAAGTGGTGACAATCGCACACTGAGTTTTCTGTTTGCTTGGTTTTTTATGGGAGATATCTGCAATTGGAGATTGGCAGAGTCTGACCACAGAAAAGCATTGCATGGCAATGTCTCTAGCTTTGTCTTGTACAGATTTTTCAAGTAACTCATCAGAATTGATGTCTTCCTAGAGTTTTATTGTTTACTTTAATAAAAAAATGGAATAAATGTGTATTAGCATATATTTCCCCAAAGGGCAGGATGTATCTATTATCAGATCATCAAAGATGGGTTCACTAGACACACAGTTTGATATGCCTTAAAACATTAATTTAGATAGTGTAAATTGTGTAAATGAACACAATTATCACTGCAGCTAGCTAATGATAACATAGCAAAAGGTTATGCTCTTGTATGACAAGCTTTTTTTTTTTTACTGATAATAGTTATTGTTCCATTATTTCACTGTAATTGAGTGAAGTAAATTCACTGAAGAGATTTGCTGATGTGATTTAATATTAGGCATTTCATTTGCGTTTGCTTTGCAAAACTGACATGAAAATTTACTAGTAGAGGAAAAAAAGGCATTAAGATTAGTCTTCACAGTAGTGACCAGTAAAACCAGTAATACTTAGATATTTTAATCAGCTATCAAAGATAGCTCATTTAGTCTGAATAATTAGAATTTGCAAAGGCAGATTTAGACAATGCTTTGTTTAAAGCCAAAGCAGGCTCTATCAGGAAAATTTCAGACGCAGATTTCAAGTAGTGCAAAGTCATAACAGTTTTTGTTATGAATTTAAATTTGAGTATTTTTTTTAAACTACCCAAGACTGAAAGTAAACACTGGAAAATTAAGAAATAAATTGAAATAAGCTATAAAATACATTGGATCTCAAGGATCTTTAATAAAATTAAACAGTAGTTTGGTACCTAGGACTCTTAGGGATTTATGCCACTATTGATGTTGCTGTTTATGTCACTGTGCCAAGCATATATGCTAGCTAAAGTGGGGGATCCCATGGCTGTAATCGTGCACTTTGTAGTGCAGCTTGGCTTTATATGGTTTTGTAATCAATCACACAGAACACTGTGAGAATGGGGTTTTCTGACAAAAAGGACTCTGTTTAGGTTTACAGCCACATACCCTGAGAGAAACACACAATAGTTACATCATTTTAATAATTTCAAAGTTTATTCCTAAATACACAATGGTTGGAGATGCAAAAGACCTCTTGATTTATCAAATCCAGCTCTTGCCAAGTAGAGATGTTGCCTTGAGGAAATTGCCTGCCTATACAGAATGAGAACTCATGCATACAATATATGCTGTTAGGATGCATATATGTGTATGGCCAGATAGATTAAGCCCAACACACTCAGCACCCACACAGGTACATGCAGCACAAGTGGCCTCATCCTGTTTCCTCTCTCTGGCTGAGCAGGATGAAGGTTCACAGGTAAGCATGCACATACATGCACATACAGTGTGGTTGCCCTCAGCGGCTGGACTCAGACATCCAGTTTGCCCAGTAGCTGTCCCTGGAAGCCAGCCTCCATGGTTGCTGGCACCTCCAACACAACAGCTCCACTCCACTTGCTGGTGCTCAGACCTACACACATATATATACAGTATTTACAGAGCTGACTGAGACTCCCCGGTAGACTCTCTCCATAGTCTCATCCTTTGAGAAACCCCCTCAGCTCTCTGTCCACATCACACCCTCGCCTGCCCATCTCATGGACCACAGCCAGCACTCACACACTTATGTGCACAACCATGCTGGCCCTCAATACTGCACTGCAGACACATGGTGCCTAGTCCCAATCCTACCTGGGGCTGGCACGTGCTGTTACTCAATGGGATCTCTCCAGTCACTTGCCCCCAGACACATGTCTTCCAGCCCAGCTGCTGGCACTCTGACCTGCACTTGACCAAGTGCACTTGGCCACTCACCATGGGTGCCCTATGGGGGCACTGCCAGACAGGCCACTATTTACACAAGACTAGCTCTGTTTATCCCCCATCTATTTTATCACAGTTGTTTCTCCCCAAATCATCTAAATCCACTCCACTTCTGTTTTCTTCACAAAATGTGCTATAATAAGTATTGTGTACTCCCAAAACGTTTATCCCTGGAATCCCATAACATGTTCTACAATTTAGACAACAAGCCTCCCCAGTCTGGAAGGGGATTCTGGAGCTCATCCTTTTGGATCGTCGTGGTGGGTGTCATATCTGGACAGTAGGGCTGAGGCTTTTCTTGAGCAGCCTTTAGTTTGGGTTCCTGCCTGTCCTGTGGACTCTGTGCCCCTCTTTGCTTGTGGAGATGGGGCTTTGATGGTTCCTGGGATGGGCCTGGGAGCTGGGGTGGGGCACTCTTTGAGCTGCTCCATCTGCCATTGTCTGTGTGCTCCTTTGTGGATGTGTAGACAGTTTTTACACTATGTAACATAACACAGTCAATACAATCTTTGATATTTAAAGCATCTATCCAAAGTAAATATTATCTTTAAACTTTTTGAAGAAAGGCAGCTTAGCAAAAGCCTGTTTCATTCAATATATTATTAATGTTAGGCAAAACACAACTTCAAAGGGAAGTCAGCCTGAAGAAGAAAGAAGTCAAGATATTTTTGATTTAACATAAAAATTACAAGCTTAATCACACAAATACCCCATTATTATCTTCAGCTATAAAATGTCCTATATTGAGCCTACTGAGACTCAAATCAGAGAATCTGTTTTAGTCAGTTCTCTACATTCTCAAATGTTTTCTATTCTGCTTTAGTACTCATACCACTTTTTTCCCAGAAAACATGTGTCTCTAACTCACACTGCCAACTTTTAAATGATGTTTTGACAGTGTGGTTCGAAGACGAGAAGTAGGGGAAATTCTTGTTAATTTTAAGGATATCAGCTAAAATGGCTGAAGCTACTCCCGCATCTGACTGCAGACAATGGGCTATAACATAGTAAGATCCCTTGAAAAAACCTGAACTGTAGGAAAACTTGTTTGTGCCTGATGTACAGCCACGGCCACACATCACCCCAGAAGAAAACCATTGTGAAAAGCAAAATCCATATAGAGAGCAGTTATAGAGACAAAGAATGCTTTTCAAAAGCATCCATAAATTTTTAAGATGTGAATTTTCACTCACAATGAAAACTCTGAGGGCAACACTGTGTGTCCAGCTAGCTGCAGACACAGTATCACATTCTCACACAATAAAATCAGAATCTCTTCCAAAATATTTTTTTCCTATCAGCTACCAGGAAGCCATGTTACTGAATCCAGTAAATCTACTGAGATTCTCTAGAGAGCTCTTCAGAGAAGTCAGCAAAATATAATCTTCAACAGCTTTCTCTTTCTAAGCTTCCTTCTGTCCTTGATGTACTTTTCCTTTGAGGCCAACATCAGGTAGGACATCTCTAGTCTCTGGTGCTGAACCCTTTGAATCTTGTTTATTTTCATTGCTATCTTATAACCTTCTATCAATCTTATCATGACATTTTGAAATCTCCTAAAATAATTTTGTGAACTGTTGTAAGTCTTCACACAAAATGAGGGCGGAGGACATTATTATTTTTATCTTTTCTTTTTGTTGTTTGGTTGTTGGGGCTTTTTTGTAGATGTCAGTTTGTTTTGTTTTGTTTTGTTTTTTTCTTTATACAAATGGATACTGAGGACAGCTAAACTTAGGTATATTTCTTTATCTGCAACTGATAGCAAAAATGTTCTCAGAATAAATATACCTTTAACTGCTAACAGAAATGCAAAATAACCTCCTGGAGATGTTTTATCTCTGCATAAAACAGCATGGATGATGCTAGTTGGAGAATCTCTGTTTTCAGGTGCATCAACAGAGAAATCTGGCAAATATTCTGTCTTCTTTGCCTGTTTTTTTCTAACGAAAGGATTGTTCACACAGTCATCTAAGCACACATGAAAGAAAGAATTTATAAGTTCATGAATTAATATTGGCAATATATTTGTGAAAAAGGCATAAAGATAAAGGAGAGAATAACAAAAGAGTATCACTCATGTGGGTCAAGTTTGATTACGCCATAGGTGCATGTACTTTAAGTAGTCTTTTAAATATGAACATCCCAGATTTTACAAGGCATTGAATGCCTACCATCTTAAAAGTTTGTTTCCTAGAATTTGTTTTAAGGGTCTGTAATCTGATTCCCTGGTTATGGTGGTCCATGACTTCACCTTCATTGCCACTTGAAAGCTGGAGCATTGCTTTCTTCAAAACTACTGTCAATTCACAGGAAAACCTGTAGAACTTCTCCAATGTTATTACACAGAAACAGATAACTGGATCAGTACAAAAGATTTAAGTAGTATCTCACCTAAATTCAAATAGGTGCGATATTTATTTGTGAAGGTTACAAAATACTTAAATACAGCAGCATAGAGTTGTATTTGATGCTATCAGGACATAGAATCATAGAATGTTTTAGGTTGGAAGGGACCTCTAGAGGTCATCTGGTTCAACCTCCCTACACAAGTAGGGACATCTCTACCTAGGTCAGGCTGCTCAGAGCCCCATCAAGCCTGACCTTGAATGATTCCAGGAATGGGGCCTCCACCACCTCCCTGGGCAGCCCATTCTACTGATCTATCGCCCTCATGTTAAAGAACTTTTTTCTAATATCCAATCTAAATCTATCCTTTCCTAGCTTAAACCCGTTACTCCTTGTCCTATCATTAAAAAGCCTTTTGAATAGACCTTCCCCTGCCTTTACATAGGCCCCCTTCAGATACTGGTAGGTGACTATAAGGTCCCCTCGGAGCCTTCTCTTCTCCAGGCTGAACAGCCCCAACTCTCTCAGTCTGTCTTCATATGAGAGATGCTCCATTCCCCTGATCATTTTGGTGGCCCTCCTCTGGACACGCNTGCAGAAGTCCAGATAGATGACATCCATAGGTCTACCCTTGTTGACTGATGTAGTCACTTCATTGTAGAAGGCCACTAGGTTGGTCAGGCAGGACTTGCTCCTAGTAAATCCATGCTGACTACCTAGGATTACCTCGCTGTCTTCCATGTGCCTCAGCATATCCTCCAGGAGGATCTGTTCCATGATCTTTCCAGGCACAGAGGTGGGGCTGACAGGGCAGTAGTTCCCAGGGTCTTCTTTTTTACCCTTTTTACCCTCATACTGTTGACAATGATCATATTCAACCATATGAAAGTTACTAAAAATGAATTTCTTTTATGTAGATTAAAAATGCAATCTATGTAATCAATGGCTAATGCACTGATCTATGATAGTATACTCTTTGGCAAGTAGAAAGTTTCAGGGAATATCCCAAAGTTTCACAAGTGTGAATGGATGAATGTCTTTAGGATGCAATTTAGCAAACCTTTTACTCTAGTACTTCCTTTTTTTTCATTTTTTATTTTAATTTGACTCAATCCCAGCACCAATGAAGTCCAATTAAGTTCATTCAGATCATGTGGAAGAGTGCACTGAGTGTGAGATTTGAAGTAAAAAGACTGCTTAAAATAAAGTAAAACTCAGCTGTTCCGCAAGTGAGAGCCAAAAATTAAATAACCAGGAAAAACAAATCCTGTTTGTAGTTCAGCAAGAAGTCTATATTAAACTTGTTAATATCTTAGGGGAAGGGAATGAAGGCAAGAAATCCAGAAATAATTTTCATGATTTTCCCATAAAGACAAACCTAAGCATTCTAATATCAAACTGCTTCTTATATTCACAATCTTTTTCTGAACTTGCTCGTTCAAAACCTCTGCATGTTCAATGTTGTCTCATATCAAAGCGTGTTCTGGAAAGAAGTTGACAGGTTCCACATTGGTTCATTTTAGAAGTATGAATACCATTCATTAGAATAGCTTTTGAAATGAATTGCTTGCAGCATTCCTGTGAATGGTGCATTTGTGGCTGATGTAAATCACTCATTCTTCACTTGTTTAGTTTCACATCCTTTTGGGGATGGCTGCAGTCCATGGCTCCAACCCAAAAATATAGTCATGATGGTACAGTTAAAAAAAGTAACATCATGTATTGGAATCCTAGTAATAGTAAACCCAACAACTAGTGCTTCTTATCAATAAATTAGACAGAAAAGACCTCCACATTGGAAGATAATTATTTGAGAAATTGCATTGCACAAACAATTCTGAATGGAATTTTTGGCAGCCTATGATTAGTCAAAGCTCATTATCACTAGGCATACCCCAGAAGATAATATCCAGGAATCTGTTAAGGAAAGATAAAGCAAAGACTTTGCATTTCCTAAAAAAGTTTAAAAACTATACTGTCAGCTTTCCTCTCCCCTCACCATAAACAGCTGGTCAGTCCCCCACATGATACTCTTTTATAGCACTTCCATATTGAGAATTAATTAAAACATCCCCTGAGACTGTTTCATGATTTTTGCTTCTAAAATATAGTACAGGTGCAAGTGTTTGTGCATGAAAGTATAACTCAAATGGTGCTGCAAATACGCATGTGATCTTTTTATGAATCAAGTCAAACCTGTCAATCCAGCAAAGAGAACGTGGTCCTACATGTCATAGTTTAAACAAAGCTAGTCTTTTCATTTTTTATGAACTGTAGAAATGCTGGAAAATGTGGGCTTGATACTTCTAAATAACTCATGTATGGAGAGTGAAGTCAAAGAAAAAAAAAATTCGCTCTTGAAGAAAAGATGAAGTTAGGGCTATGTCTGCCTGAGGAAGAAGTGCAGCCCAGCAGCTGCAGATCTGTAGAGAGAAACAGCAGTTGGGACTTTGCATTCATGTTATATGAGTTGCATGGATTGCTACTTCGGACTAATGTGGTTCTGAACCTGTGAACTGACTGTCTGTTTGTGGCTGGATCACAGGCCAGCATATGCTTACCCAAAAGGATGCCAGATTCTGTGATCCTGGATTTCTCCCAGTGGGAACCAATGTACAGGAACTGGAAAAGACTGTGAGAGTCACTTAAAAAATGCACTCCTGATGTAAAAAAAAAAAATCCTAATGCAAGTGCACCCTTAATGTTGCAGAAGATAAAGCCTACCAGAAGAAGGGCATCTTGATTCAGTTCACACTTTTGCCCAATCTGAATTGGTAGACCCCTTCAAAAAGATAGTCCAAACCACTAGTTCAAAGAAGAGAAGCTTTAATTCTTGTTTTATCAGGGCAATTTCACTTTGCACATGTAATGAAACATGCATTGGAAAAGAGATTGGATTTAAGAGCATTCACCTTTTAGGTGAGGATGATAAATTAAATATTCGTTATGCACAACATCTGTTGTTCATATGAATCAAGAAGAAAGTAGGTCTTTTTTTGGTTTTGTTTGTTTGTTTGTTTTTAATGTCCTAACCAGGCCACAGAGTTACTCTCAGTAAATATTTAAGTGTACTACACAAGTTAAATTGTCTTCAAAGGGACAGACTGAAAGCAGCTCATTGCAGAATACCTGAAGAAATGGTCTTTAGGCTCCTCAGACTTAATCTAAAGCACCAGCAATAAGAGAGAAATTCAGGTACAGACTATAATTTAATGGCTCAAACACGTTTTACTGCTCGAATGGAGATAGATTCAAATTCTTATAAGCAGAAAAGCATTTGAATCCAAGTACCCTGTATAGATACCTTCTAAAATGGGAGGTGCTTCCTGTTCCTCTACAGCTTTTTGCACCTAGTGCTTTTTGCACATGCTTCTCAATGTGATAGAAGTAACAGTAACTTAAATGTGAAGTAAAAAAACCCAAAATGTGAAGGTGCTGTTTGTACCTCTACCGAGTTTGTTCAGAAACTTTTATTTCTCTGATAATTGCCATCAATTTCAAGACAAAGAAAGCACAAGGAGGAATTGAATATTATAGTATATAATTTTATCTACCTCACTGGCAGAAGGGATGCCAGTGAGGTACACCACAGCCGAATTAAGTCATTGCATTCACATGCATTTTGGATGGTATAACTGGTATTTTCTGAAATTATATTCAGGTCAATTATTATTGTACTTGCACTAGCATTTTAATAAATAATCATTAAAATGTGTTGTTGCTATGTATCATTTTAATCTTAATATTTTTAATTTGACTATCTTTGTAGAAGCCTCAGAGCATTCTTAACTAAGAAGGTAAGTCTAATTTTGCATTTCTGCATAATAGGATGAATGTTAACAACAAGTATTAATACTTTGGGATTGTAGAACCTTCATACTTCTCCCACTTTGTGCCTTTTTTTCTTCATAAATACACAAAAAGCCATCTTACTTCTCTGTTTGAAATCTCTTCTTAACACTTTGTTCTTCTGAAATGTCTTAAAAAAACTATGGAAATGACTAAGGAATAAATGTGCTGTGACCTCTGTTTTTCACGGGACTCTTGTGATTATCCTTACTATGGGTGTTTTATATTGTATCAAATCTTCTCATCTAACATAGCGTTTAAAGAAACAGATTTTGCCTAGAGGGTTTTCAGAGCATCAAACTTCTTCCAGCACAGTGCAGCCGTGGCAGACCAGCCCCACTGTGATCAGCAGCCAGGTAGTACAGCTGTGGTCGCGCTCATTTCCTCACATGAAGCCAGAGGTCCTCCCTGCATACCGTTACCTGGTCATATCCTCTGCTTCCATGAATGTCAGAAGTTGGAGGTTAATAAAGCTACACACAGGATAAGGACCCAGCAAGAAGTTGTGACAATCCTGGAGCACCAACGTTGGTTCCAAACAGCACAAGTGAGGGTTTAACGGGGAGGTAGAAGCCTTCCAGATCCTACCACAGGGCTACAACTTGTGCACTCATTGCCTCAGTGACAATGATAACTCCCTCCTCCAAGTGCAGGATAATGCTTTCCTGTTCCTACTGCTCCTACGCTTCCTTACACACAGTGAAGTTAATTTCTAACATCACATACAACTGCTAAAAGCAGTATCCATGCTGTGAATGGTGAATCTTCCTCTCCAGAAGATTAGAGTTCCCATTAAAGGCAGATGGGTCAGGTTTGCAATGTATTTCATAAATATAAAAGAAAGTTTGCAAATATACTATGTGTAGCAGATGTCCTATTTGCATCTGTTTAATGCAGGAACAAAAGCAATGCTATATATGTCTACATGTCACTAATTCTTTGACTTGAATGTTCAAAGAGATTTGTTTAATTTATTGTGCTTTTGAATTAAAGAAATAAATAATTATGTTTAAATATACATCATCATTTAGTTGTGAATGTGGGGAAAATTATCTCAGAGAATGCCCAGTACCCAGTTTAAAATACAAAATGAAGACCTACAGAATGCAAATACTATAGATAAAACATTACAGTCCAGGTAAATGTAGAAGAGTTGACACAATGTGTCCAAATCACAGTAAACTCTAATTTATGCTGTGAAATAGAAAGCAATCTCTATTTTTCAGATTTTCTCTTGTCATCAGTAAAGAATTTTTGTTGGTTAATTTTTTCCTCCCAGAAGTGCAAACTCCTTCATGTCAGCGATTATGCTTGCTTTGCACAGTAGATGACAGCATGCGTTTTTTACTTTTACTGCTGACTCTATCCACATTTTGCCTGATATGCTTTTCCATCCCCACCTTCACCTTCTGCACCCTGTGAACATAAAAGATAAAAAATAGATTAAATGCAAGGGAGCTGAAGAAACTGAAATGATCACACAGGTTTGCTTTCCTGTGCTTAAAGTAATATTGTCACCTTCTCCAGTAAAAAGAATGTCTCCTATACATGTGGAGTCTAAATGAAAGTTTGTAATTACATTACAAAATGCAAGTCCACATTTTAACTTAGCCTTTTACACTAATTGCAATTAAAGGTAATGTTTGGCATGCATAAAGGGAGCAGAATCTGAACCAAAAAGTCTCTGGGACATGTAAATTACATGTATTGACTGTGATTGTTATTTGAACAGGCTCTCTTAAAATTCTTCTAAAACAATTATATTCTGTAATTAACATTTGTATTGCATGTTGCAAAGAAAACCTTTATTTTGTATAAGAGAAAATATTACTCCTGATTTCATTCAGTTTGATACCCCAAAGGATTTCTTTTGTCTTCGTATTTTAAAGTATTTTCCCCCCCAAAAATTATACTTTCTTTTTCATCACAAAAGAAAGAGGTATCTATCAATATATGTTTTGGCACTGATTTCTACTAGGAGTGTTCGTTAATGTACTGCTGTAGCACAGACGATCTCATTGTGTGCATGTATGTGTGTTTGCATGTGTGAGACAGAGACTTTTTCTCTCTCTTTCTCTTTCTGGCAAGCTCAGCAGAAGGATTTTTTGATAGGCTGCCACTCTCCAGAGGGCAGAAAATCTGCATTTCCTTTCATCTATCTGGATTAGTGGATTATCCTGCAGTCTGCTTGGTAACTGAGATACTTTATATCCTTCTTCTTTGAGTCCTTAGAAACTAAGATAACAACTACAGGTGTGTTTCTAAAATTTGGCATGTGTTGAAGAGTAAGAGGTTTTATCACATGGCTCATTGGCATCTTAAAATCACAAATATTTTTTCACAGAGACCTCATTTTACCAACCAACGGTATCATAATAAGGAACCCATGCTTTTTACTTTTGCTTCATTTTGTGATAAAAGCACATCAAACAACAAAGTTGGAAGCTTGCCCTTATTGTTTGATCCAGTTTCAGAAGGGAGGAGGGATAGGAAATGAGAAGGAAAGAAAGGAATTAATTGGAGAGGCAAAAACTGTGTAAGAAGGAGGGTTTGTATGATAGTCTCAAGTGTAATGTTAGAATAGGAAACAAAATTTAATTAAAAAACCCCCTGAAAACCAATGTTCCAGTTAACTGCCTCCTAACTTCCAACTTCCAGACTAATTCTAACAGGTCTAAACTAAAGTACGTGCCAACACCCCCACCCCACAAACAGAAATATCAAAGCAACAGGAAAGAGCAGCTGAGGTATCCTGCCATTCCCCACTTCCAGCCACACGTTATTCACCTGGACCCTCACCCTTACCTAGAGAGCTTCAATGAGCCTGGGCCAGGTTTCCTGGGCCAGGTGTGTGATAGTACTGTGTTTTTTCTTGCAAGTGCTTCAGGGAGGTGCCACCAGCAAGTGACCAGACACAGTAAGAAAACAAAAAAACCCCACCCAAACCAAAGAGAAAAATGAACATAAAAAAGACATATTTTCACCTACAGGGCAGGTTTTTACAGCCCTATTACAAATTTGCTTTCAGCAAGGCTGAAATTTAAGTGTTCTCTGCAGTTTTATGTATGATCTTTCTCTAGCTGACATTTTAAAATCAACCCTTCTTCTGTTTTATCAATAATTAATTCTGCCATCTATCACAGAATGTATAAGTAAATGAAATTCTTATCTATGTTTCCTAAATACCTTATTACTTCATTTTTTTTGTTTCCATATAACTTCTAATGGTTCTTAATCTGTTCAAATTTCTTGGACACATATTTAATCCTTTCTATATATGCTTCTCAATAAAGATCCAGATACTCCTCATGCCCTGCATTTGGAGCTCAGCTGAGATTTACATAGCATCTAATGTAAGTCCTGACCCTGTTCATAACAGTGAGCTGAAAGTCTCTGAGACCTTTTTGAGATCTCATTAATTGTTTCTGTTTGTGCCAGCATACGGTCACTACCTAAAGAAGATCATAGAGTCTAAAGGGAGAAAAAGAACAAAGGGATGTACAAATCTTCTAGTTTTCTGCCTGAGTGAGCAGCACGCTGTAGCATTCTGTGTTCTCAAGTTAGGTATGCAATAAATAAGGAAAAAAATGTGCTGTCTTGTAATATGGTCACTGCATTTTCAAGTTTGTTTTTTTGTTTCACTTTACAGTTTTTACTCCTTAAAATAATTGGATATTAATCTCCTCTTTGTCAAATGTAAAATGATGATAAATGCTTTGGAAATAGATTTAAATATTGATGCTAAAAGACACTTAAGTGCACGCTTAATGTTCAGAATGCCCTGAGCATAACTGAAACAGAAATAAAGGTTTCAGTCACCTCACACTCAAGAATAAAGAGAATTTCTGGAGACAGTGATTGTGAAAGCTAAACTAAATAAAAGTGGTTGATGGGGAAAGAAAAACTCATTTTTTAGGCCTGGCAAGACCAGAAGTAAAGATCTTGAGTTTAAAAGCTGAAAAGAGATTGCTATAACATGGACATAACATATGGTATGGACAGCAGTCTAGACAACAAAACAAGATACAAAACTCAAGCAGGTGAAACAAGGGAGAGCTAACTCTAAGCTCACTAGTCTTTCCATTGATATCACAGTTTGAAATCAGCAATAAGACATTTGAAGAAATGAGAACAGAAAAAAGCAAACAAAATGAAAGAACCGAAACACTGTAAGAATAAGAAAGAGGAGAGGACAGAAAGTCTCCACAGCGTAAGACAGCAATTCAGATAGGGAAAAGAAAGAGCTAGGAAATCTGTCTGCTTCTTGGAGACAGCCCAGCAGCATGGACCACTGGCAAGCAAGTGAAAGATGCACTGAGGTCAAGTAGGCTAAGAAGAAATACTCATCCACTGCAGCTGTGGGGTTTAACACTGCAAAGTCCTGTGTGACTCACAAGCAAATGGCCAAATAGCCTGCAAGTTTGCAGCTAGCAAGATGGTTTGAAAAGTGACTATTAAATATTTGAATTAAAATAACATAGCTCAAACACGAAAAAGTGCATTCATTTGCTAGTGTACATTTTCTTGACATTGCTGCAATGTAATTGACATTCTGTGTCAAGATCAGTGGTGGAACCTTGAGGACACTGCAGTGCTATGACAGAGGTAATAATGAAAAGGTCCATTTAAAAATACAGAATACTAACTATTTTATTTTTTAATTATCAACTTTATTTGGTCATTGTTATAATAAATTTGCATTATATTATGCAGATTTAGAATTAATTCCAAATGTAAAATAAGCAGAAATAATTAAATTGGGAGGTAGATGTTCCCCCGAGACAACTGCATGGAAGACGCAAGAAACCTCATATTGTGAGAAAAAGGCAGCTCTTTTTAAGTTAACAAATGTCTAGTCTCAAATACTGCCAACAGTTTTGGTCTAATAGTGTGACCTACAAGCTATGTTGCATGGCCTGACAACAGTTACTGACTGTTTGTCTTTTAATCTTCCTAGCTTAGCACAGAGTATGCTCAGTTAACAAAGGATAAGAAAGGTATCCCACATTCTTTAGGCTTATGGTGGGTATTTCCTGAAAGGTAAAGGGTTTTTCTTAGAAATAGTGGTTATTTACAAAGCCAGCTGATGTATCTTGGTAAGGGCCTAACATATAAAGCAGAATGTTGTCATGCATGGGGCATGACTTGAGTTTTAGAGACACTTCATGATGATACTACAGCAAGTGTAGTATCAAGTAGATTCAAGTGTTAATGTGTCCAGTGCAATTCAGAGGAACTTTCAAGAACAGCTAACAGAGCAGCATAATGTCTAAACTTTAGCCCATGGAAATTAAAACTTCCAAAATTTAAAACATTTTGATCTTTTAGCTTAAAAATGTTTCATTCTAGATTTTCCTCTGACATAGAATCATACAATGTATTGGGTTGGAAAGGACCTTCCAGGGTCATCTAGTCCAACCCCCCTGTAATAAGCTGGGACATCTCTANTGTGTTTAATGCTTCTTATTTCATTGAAACCAAACATTCTAATCAATTAAATAATCCTTTATTTAAAACTTGGGACAGAATGAAAAATGAAAACATTTCAAATTAAATAATTTTATATCAATACATAGGTTATATATAAAAAAATTAACAAACTCACAAATCCAGTTTCACTCCAAGGCCTTTTCCCAGTCGATGCTTTACACATAACTATTCCCCACTCCATAAACATGATGTACATTTCTTTTTTCTTGTTACATGAACTTACATATGTTCAAATTAACCTTACCATCTCTTTAACAAATGATGCATAGTGATCTTTATTACTAACCTGCCTCTGCTATTATTTACTGATCTACCAATGTCCATGTCACCCACGAATTTATCTGTATTGATTTTGTATTTTCTTCTAGAACATTGATAAAGACACTGAACAGCACTGGTTGCCAATGGACACACATAGCATGAGAGTTTGTAAACTATAAGCATTCTGTAAACTATAAGCACTCAATTAACCAGTTTTTAATATATTCAATATTAGTTTTATGAATTTTTTACATTGCCATATTTATAATAGTTTATGGCATCTAAAGACAAATACCTTTGTGTTCTATCTCTAGCTATATTATAAAAATCTAGTTACTGTCCCAAAACAAATGTAATCCTATCAGAAAGACACTATTTGTTTGATAAGAGGTGTTTATTATAAACCCATACTAATTGTCATTAATTATGTTACTATCTTGATTGATTTTATCCCATATTACTCTCTATCAGTGCCTGAGATGAAAGCCAAACTAGCCTATCAGTACTTTCTGAGTTCACATTTTTAACCTTTCTTAAATTTTGGTGCAACAAAAAAATGCCAATTGTTCTAATACTTTGAACAAGTAAATAGTGGAGGACTGGAAGGAATACCCTTGACCAATTCCAGCTGTCATATGCAATCAAACTATGCAGTGCTTCTGTGTGCATATTGATCACCAGCTTAAAATCAATTTGGCACAAGCTTCTACTAAAAGTAATGAGGGCAAAAACCCCAAATTTTGCCCATAGCCAGCTTGTATATACCTACCTTTAGGCCAACATTATCATTTATTGTCATGGGTCAAACTTCTTCCCAAAGTATTTACCCTACTTTTCTCCTCTGAAGTATTTATACAGTTCTAAATACCACAGTGTTATGTCCTTCATCTTTTCTTTTCCTAGGCTCAGCAAGGTATCATTTGATAGTTTACTCAAGGTAAATTCCCCATTCTGTTGATCATAGTATTAACTTTTCTCTCCACCTGTTCCACTTTGAAATACATATTCTTGTGTGTCACCAAGTTATAGTTGGTATTTAGCAATGTGTGTACTGTTTTGGTTTTTTCCAATTTTAACTGGAAATACATGACATGAGCTGAGGCTTATACTTTTTTTCTTCCAAAGACACACTGGACTGCTGGCCCATAGACATTCTGTATTGAATAACAGACCCAGCTCTCTCTTCTTCTGTGTCATTTCAAATGAATGAGGCCAGTTAGTAGCTCTGATTCAAGATCAGTAGTTCATAGCCAATTCTACTCAATGATCCAGTCCTGTGATTTATAAATGTTTAACTTATTTAATGGTTGTTGTTAATCATCCTTTCAAGCTACTAATAGAAGAGAATATATTTCATTTTCTCTGGGAGATATGAATACATTACCCCACTTCATTCCAAAGACAAAAAGGTGTTCAACCAAATGTTTCAAACTCCTTTGTATCATGAGGATGACCATACTTGTCAAGATGTTAAGCAGATTCCTTTCCAAAACTATGAAGGATCTAATCCTCCTGACGATAAGACTACATATACAGCATCAAGGGATTTTGTCATCTTTTAATTTAGGTAAAAAGAAACAGTATGGGGAAAAAAGGGTGGAAATCCAGGATTCTCAGAACTGCAGAGTTAAACTGTTATAAGTAGCTAATGATTTACCTTTAGACTCATCTGTGTATTACAATGATGAATGTGAACTTTTCAGCCCTTTCTTTACAAACAATCCTTGTTTTAGGTGTTCTGATGTTTTTGTTTGGTGGTTTTTTTAGTTGTTTTCTGAAACAAATGGAACATCCCTGAATCTATTAAATTTGCAACCAATTTAAAGGGCTTTCTTAAGAGACATTTGGGACATTCACGACAGACCTTGGAAAACGTATGTGGTGGCGGTAACAGGGCAGTGAAAAAATGGAGAGGACCTGGAAGTGAAACATCATTTCAGTTCCAAAAAAGATAGATTCAGATTTGGTCATAAAAAAGGGCAAAGAGAGAAGAGAACAACTTTTTTTTTTTTTCTTGAAAATGATCAGTCATCTATTGTAGAAATACATATAATAATTAATCTGTATTTGTTGTATGGCAGAGCAGAAAACTACGATGCCACCGGCATGGCAGATGATATCCCTTTTCAATTTGCCACATAGGCACTTTTAATCAGTGATTTTCTTCCCCTATGACACACATTTATAAGCTGGATGTCTACTAACTATTAGAACTTGTTAATATGGCTTAAATTCTCATTCCTGACAAAAACAAGACTAGCTGCACTGTACCAACCCATTGATGTTACTACAATGTTCAGGCATTCTTGGTGACATAATCCAGTCCAATAAGAATATCATTGCTTAAAACCTTAACCATTGTTGCCTTCATCTGAGAGGCTGGTAGGTCTCTCATTCTCTCCTCGAATGTGATCCTGTAGGTGACAAGCACTCCTATGTTTTACACAGTGAACCTCTCCAGACTTTTAATATGATGTGGAGGCTCTTCCACAAACAAAAGAAGCACTGTGACAACTCTGGTCCTGGAGGGTTCCCAGATTGGGTAATAAAACACTGCCTTGCATTTAATACTGGGATTAAACAGTGAAACAGCAGTTCAAACACATAACTGTTTACTATGAAGAAGATGTTTTATAACTTTCATATCTGTGAATAAAGACCATAACATGACATGTCGAGGTAAATTTGTTTCTGGTTAAGAAACATCTAGAAAAATCTTGCGGGGTAGTTTGGGTTTTGCTACAGTTTGAGAACTGCGTTATAAGCAAGTTTCAGGCTCTTAATTTGAATCATGATTTGCATACACATCTCACTGGGATTTTAGGAAACATTAAGTCCTGCATTAGCTGGAAAAGTCAACAATAACCTTTGTGAACTGTATCTTAACTGTGACACATCACTTAGACATACGGACATAAAAAATCTTCCCAGAATACATTTGTAAAGAGATTTGGACTTGTATTATAAAGCATTCCTTTTAGACAACAAACAACTCTGAGATGGCAAACAGTGTTCCCTAAATAAGGCACAGCTAGGATTCACAACCTTAGCAAACCTGGCAGAGCTTTCTGTAATCTAGACAGTTCAAAATGTCACAAGGAGAGAAGTGAAGAGCATTGAAGCACTCTAGGTGGCAAGAAAGTACCTACATGGTACTTAGAGCAAAGGGACTCCTAGTGATAGGTGTCTGATGAGGTCAGTCTTTACTCATACAAGCTGAAGACAAGGGGAAGATAGAAGTTATTCTTCTCCCTTATCCCCACCGAGGCATCATTTATCCCAGGACCAGATCATCCTCCAAGAATGTGAAAGACTTGGCTACTTCCTTTGCTTGGTTTCATCTGAAAGTGGATGTTTTCACGTCTCAAAGCAGAGTGACGTAATTACTGTCCTTTTGGTGAGGGGTAGCCCTTAGGCTTCTGAGTGGAAGATGCTCCACTTCCCATAGTTAAGTAGTGTTTGGATCAATAAGGAATAAAAAGACAAAGTGATTATCACCAGTGCGTGGGATAAGGTAACATCTACTCACTTGGGATAAAGCATTACTGAAGTTGTATGTCTTCTGCAGTTTCTAGCCATTTACACAAAAAACAAATGCCTCCAACATAAAAACAAGTACAATTTGTCCCAGTATATTGAGCATTCTGGCAGTTAATAAAATTTTCCCAGCAAAAAAAGGACTAAGTTCAAGAAATGAACAGAGAGATGGCTTCAGCATCTGTTCTTACCTCTCATGTTATTTTTGACCACAGTATGCAACTGTGGATGGCAAGATACTTGCAAGTTGCAAGATTGCAAAGGCAAGAAACAAAATGCCAAGAATTTTATCAAAAGGTTGGTAAAACTGTTCTCAGTTGTATGAAAGGCTGTGTGATACAGATGTTTGGTTGAAGACTGCTTAGACTTTGGTGGCACTGCTCAGTAATGGAATGCCAGGCACCATGCAGCATTTTACTACTAGAAATCTAGTTCTGGGCTAGATGGTTTAGAGTTCTGATTTAGAGTTCTGCTTTTAAACCACTAGAAAGACCTTTTCCCATCCTTCCTGCTACTATTCCCTTATTAACTTAGTTGTCTGTATTCATATGAATAGCAGAATACCTGAACATTCAAGGGGTATATTATCTTTCTCTTTCTTTTTGTAATTTTATGTTTATCCTACAACAGCTGGATAAACTGTAACTTGAAAAAAGTGAATCACCACTTCAGGAAGCATCTCCACCTGGAGAGGCTGTTTTAGAAATGTTTGGTTCAGCACTGTGAGGTTTTGAATATCAGGATGAATATTCTATAAAACCTTTTTTGCTCAAATTTGGTTACATCTAAAAAAAAAAAAAAAAAAGAAAATTCAGTGCAATGTTAAACAGTTTTTCATTGTATCTGTTCAAGAATTCAAGGCATGGGCAAAGTCAATGAAAGCTGATGGCACTGCTTTGCAGGGCTAAGTGCATAACTGCATAACCTAACATAAGACCCTGTATCACACAACCCTGTGTCACACAATTCTTAGTATAATTGTATGCCTTTCTAACATGAAGAAGTACAAGAATTAGAACTGATATTGACTGGTATGTTTCAGGGGTAACGGATCTTCTCAGCAGATCTCATCTCTTTTGAGGGAGGTATCTGCACCACGGTAACAAAATTAGCTCTTAGATACTTTATGCCACAACAATGGAATATCCTGAATTATGCATCTTTAGGACCTTATCTTTTCTATTCCATTTGTTTTCTGACTTTTTGTTGTTGGTGGTGGTTTTTTTAACCATTTCTTATGACCACTTTAACTATCCTGTAATCCAGTTTGTCCTCGTCCATAGTATTTCTAAGATATTGTTTCAAAAATGTGCATGTTTTCTGAAGCATTCTCTGTATCGAAAAGAATTTGGAAACTGAGAACCCATGTTGCCCTCACTCCCGAGAAAAATTCGTAGTGATTTAGACACTGATAATTGGACCACAGAGACATGACAAATTTTTCTTACTATAGTTTTCCCTAGGACTAGAAATGATTGCTGCTACTTTTATATGTCTTTGTTCATTTGAATTTCATGGAAGTTATATGAAGTAAAAATGGAAATAAGATATAATTTTTTGTGCAGTAAGGATAATTGACAATGAAACAAATTGTCTTAAGATGCAATAAGTAGAATGACTATTTAGAAAATATGTTCTATTTCAACCACAAATTAGTCTGTTTCCTAAAAAAAATAGCAGGTACTAGCCTATGGTTAGTCTTGGGTTGATGGACAAGTTGGTGGTAGGTTACACATAGTCTATTTTGGACAAAGAATCAGAGGCTTTCAGAAAATACACCTTTTTAAAATATTACAGTGGTTGTGGCATTTGCATAATGTATAATAAAACTATATAAATACAAATAACATTAAAGAAAAATCCCTAGCAATATATTCATCCATAGTCATGTCCTAAAGCTTAGTTCATCTCTTTCTACTTTAAAACAGTCTGGAGAAATTGGCTGGGATTGTGGTGTATCAGAAGTCATTTGTGCTGTTTGTGTTTTAAGAAAAGTCAGCACAAGGCTTTTGTACTGATAATAGCCTGCTATAACTACCAAACTATGCAAAAGTTGTTAAACTAACTTCACTGTTTAGCTTTAGCTAAAGAAAAAAAGACTAAGAAGAAATGTTGCTTGTTTGTTTTTCTTTAAAGGAGTTACTGAAACTCTGAAGAAAATTTAGCATTTATGAGTATTTTCCCTAGGAATTCAGGTGCTCCTGATTTCAGCACTGTAAGAAAGGGAAAGGTCTGATTTTTGGGTCTTGTACACATATTCACAAACCTGCAAATCTAAGCCAATGTATCTGTAATTGTAAAACTTCCTACACCAGGATGAAAACTCACTTATTTCAGAATAAGAGCCTCCATCCATCTCTACTAGTACAGTCAGTTTAATCATGGTAGTACCATTATGTTGCTATAAGAGTTTCCCAGGCATACAAGTAGTTTCCTGGAGATATATAAAATTTCCTTGCAGCAAATGCTTAATCTATGACCTACCTAATCCTCCAGAAACAACAGAAATTTGAAGAAAAGACTGTCACTTCAGGTTCTTTCAGCTATAAGTGGTCCTTTCATGTTTACCATAGGGCAGGTTTTCTCCCAGATCACTGGGGTATGTGTTTCCTCTTGTCAGCTGAAGAATATTCACCCATACTTTCCAGACAGAATAGTTTATTTATCACCCTGTCTCTTCCATGCATGGGAGTGTGGTGTATAAGGTCCCTGAGCCAGCAAAGATGCAACTCAGTAAATCCACATGGTGTGGTTCAGCTCTACGGCTGACTTAACAAGCTCTGCTTTGCAGCTATCTTTATTAGCCTGAATGCACTGTTGCACAAATGTGTCTCAGCCTGTAGACAGACCCAAGCTGATTCACATCCAGGCAGCTCTGCACCACTCACCTGCTGCTTCTGGTTCTGGGTATCATTATCAGCCCTGGGTCAGATGTGTTCACACCCATGCTGTAGGCAGATTTACATGCCTGTTTGGAAGCTCATCTGAACAACACAACATTGAAAAGTTTTTTTTCTAATGCAGATATGGACCAACACTTCAGCTGGGTAAAGATGGATGTTTCTTGGAAACTGATATTTGAAGAAGTTACCAGTAGTTTGTTTTTAATTGAATAAAAGTGACCATTTCATAGCAGAGATTATTGTGTAAGTATTCCCTTGTTGGTATCTTCAGTGTAATATCTTTACCACTAATCCACAGGCAACAATTCCCTAAAAAGAGAGAGCTTCTTTGACATCGAACACAGAAAACTACAATAGTAGCTCTTTCTCAGAATGATTTTAAAGCTGATTTTTAATATGAACTAAAATTTATAATTTCTAGGAATCCTGGACAACAGAAGGTTAAAACTCAAAAGACCTACTCTTTCTTCATAATTACAGCCACCTATCCCTTTTCAATCTACATAATACCCATAATTACATGATTTTCAACTGTTTGTAGAAGCTGTTCCTATAATTGAATGCAGTACAACGTCTTTAAGAGCTCAGAGACATCATTATGAATCATACATATCCTGTTGTGGTGGTTTGATCCTGGCTGCATGCTAGGTGCCCAGCAAACTGCTTTATCACTTCCCTTCTTCAACTGGACAGGACAGAGAAAATAGAATAAAAGGCTCATAGGTTGAGATAAGGATGGGGAGATCACTCAGCAATTACAGTCACAGGCAAAACAGACAGCTTGGGGAAATTAGTTTAATTTATTACCAATCAAATCAGAGTAGCATAATGGGAAAATAAAAACAAATCTTAAAAACACCTTCCTCTCATCCCTCCTTTCTTCCCGGGCTCAGCTTCACTCCCAATTTTTTCTAGTCCCTCCCCACCAGCAGCACAAGGGAATGAGGAATGGGAGTTACAGTCATTTCATCAAACATTGTCTCTGCTGCTGCTTCCTCCTCAAGGGGAGGACTCCTTACACTCATCCTCTATTCCTTTGTGGGGTCCTTCCCACAGGAGCCAGTCCTTCACAAGCTTCTCCTTCTCACAGGCAGAAGTTCCTCAAGAACTGCTCCAGTGTGGATCCCTTCCCCAGCATCACAAGCCAGCAAATCTACTCCAGCATGAGCTCTTCCCTCTACAGGCCCACCGGTCCTGTCAGGAGCCTGCTCCAGCTTCCCTAGGATCACAGTCTTCTTCGGGCATCTACCTGCTCTAGTATGGGATCCTCCATGAGCTGCAGGTGGATATCTGCTCCACTGTTAACCTCCATGGGCTGCAGGAGAGCAGCCTATCTCACCATGGTGTTAACCACGGTCTCCATGGGAATCTCTCCTCTGGTACGTGGAGCTCTCCCTCTCCCTCCTTCTTCCCTGACCTTAGTTGCACAGTTATTTCTCTCACACATTCTTACTCCTCTCTCTGGCTGCAGTTGCTGGGGTTTCTTTCCCCTCTTAAATATGTTATCACAGAGATGATACCACCGTTGCTGATGGACTCGGTTTTGACCAGCAGTAGGACCATCATAGGACCAACTGGCGTTGGTTTTACCGGACATAAGGGAATGTTCTAGTAACCTCCCACAGAAGCCACCCATGCAGTCCCCCTGCTACCAAAACTTTGCCACACAAATGCAACACACTACAGAGCCTCATTATCACAATCAGAACTTAGAGGACAATAATTTTGCAGTAAACATTGTAGTTTGATACAAAGGATCAAGTGTGAATAATTTGAAGAACCATGGCAAGACCTTATTGATTGTTTCTCTCAACATTATGAAGAATAATGATAACACAGGCCTTTTTAAAGGCCTGTATCCCTGGAGAGATGGCATTTAATATGATTGGAAAGGAACAAGCTGGCATTGGTCCAGCCTGTGAGTGTTCCTGCTTAAAACTCCTGCAATTAAATTGGTTAATGAGAATCATGTTAAACACAAAGTAGTTCGTGCCGTAAGTTGAGAAAGAATTATCATGTTCCAAGTTAAAAGGGAGAAAAGGGACAAATTAATTCAATTACCCACTTTTTTAGTTATTCCAGGGAAAAGTAAATTTATTCACAATCAGCTTTAGATGTATTCTCCTAATTAATGCAATTTGATAAAATGAAACAAATTCATGATATCATTAGCTGAGTTGTGCTTAATGAAGTTGTGTTGTATGAAACATTAACTGCAATACAGAATCCATTTGCTTGGACTGGAAAATATGCATTTATCATTTCAGTACATTTACTCTGGAAGTTCCAATCATGAGGCCTTATCACCATAATCATTGTGCCCCAATAAATCTATATATTAACATTTTGATCAATATCATCATTAAGCTCAGACTGTGAAGAATTCTATCACTTGACAGCACACAAGAAGTCAAATAAGTTCCTTGACAAACAGGGCTCTTTACCAATCAATGGTAAGAAGTTGTCTGATGGACAACTGTCAAGCTGTAAATGGAAATAACAGTACTTCTGTTATCAGATTTCTGCAGCTACTTTCTTCCACAGAGGTCTTTACATCAAAGTGGTTTTTGTAATATTCCTGTTTGCACAAAAAAAAGGCATATAAACTTTTATTCATAATGAAGAGTATTGCTAGAAGGTATATTTAAGAGAATAAAGCTTTTATGGGGGCATTATTATGGGAAGGAGTACCAAAAATTTAGCATTGCCTCCTCTTTTGTTTACATGTGTATAGTTTCTTTTTCTTGGGACTACACTATTCAAAATATGGAAAAGATTAAAACCTGCTGCCTAGCACTGAAACATTCATGTGAGGCATCCTTATTTGATAAAATCTGATAGGATATAGTATAAGCAAAGATTATTTATATGGGATTATTGGACCCAGAGCAAAGCTTCTCATGTTATGATCTTGAAAACCAAATGTGCTGAATTAAAGCAGAAAAATATGCATGATTCTTCTAACTAAAATGTGTCATCCTCTACTCAAAAGCTTAAGTGTTATAATCATTACTAAAAGGGAAACATCAAAATACTGGAAATTCTGTTCCTAATATTAGGTTGTCCTTTACACCTAATGGAGCAGAAGAGATGAAACAATTCATATTTGGAGCTTTGCATAAAGGAGGGGAAGAAATTTTTCCCAAAACTGGCCCACAAAGGTTGTTTAAAATTAAATCACTAGAGAGAAAAAATTGTATGATTATGGAATCTTTATTGCACTGATAGATGTTTGAATACTTCTGTAGCTTCATTTCCTAAATTTTTGCTGGTGTACAGCTGTAGAATTTTAGTATAATGGTTTAATAAGACAAGAAATATTAATTTGTTTTCATACAGTGAAATTAGTCTGATGAAAGAAATTAACATTCTGTTATACATAAAGAAAGAACAAACTGCCAGTGTTCAAGCTATAAGCAAGCTCTATAAGGATTTATAATTCCAGACTGGAAATTTTATTTATTAATTGGCCTCATTTAAATTATTGTCTTGTCTCAGTTTAATTTTCATTACAGTTTAATAATAATATTGCAAGGAAGAGATCATTAAAACTAAAATTTGAAACTGGATGCTTGGATTGAACAAATCATTGACAACAGAAACAGCAGAGCCTGATTAATCAAGCATTTGTATATTATTTATGCTAAAAGAATATTTGTGCTCACAGAGGCTGTAAGCACCAATTCAACATTCTTGCACTAATCCAGACTTATTGGTCTTTTGCTAAAATCAAGTGTGGGATACAAAGTCAATCCCAGGGAGAAAACTGTAGATCAGAAATTAACAGACTTTAAGTGATTCAGTCTGCTAGTGACACTTGTTTTAGCTATGGGTATTGACCTGTCATGAAAAAAACATGATTTGTAAACAATTTCAACCTTAAAATTAAAGTTCAGTTTGCTGTGTAAACTTTTTGAATGTTTTGTGAGTCATGTAAGAGGGAAAAACATCTTTCTATCATCTGATAAGGTTTAGTTAAATATCTAGGTAATTTTACAGTTTGGGGTTTTCTTAAATATTCAATTTTCTTAAATATTCTTCTCGTTTTGAAAGTGATTGCAACATTCCTTTTCAGTTTTTCAATTTCAAATAACATTTAAAGAAAAATCTCTTGGTGTAAACTGATAACATTTCCCACATTTTCTAATCTGAAAAAAAGCTTGCATTATATGCAAACTTTTTCATTCTCTGGAGAAAGAGAAATACTGCCACAAAGTCAGGTTAGAGACAAAGACTTCCTGAAGGTCTGTTTTCCCTGAACGTGACTTCTTACAACTCCAGTTGAGTTTTGTAACACTTGTCTTGACAGACTGTTAGTAACAGTTAGTTGTGGAAAATGCAGCAGTAACAGTCACAACACAGTTGTTATGTCATTTAAATATATTTCTTGAAAAACAAATGTTTTTACAGTTCTACTAGTAGTTTGTTCCACCTAATTGTAGCTAAGCAACTGGCATTTTGACAAGATTCTGCTGTCAATGTCCTCAAACATATGGTTTTCCACAACTATAATTACAATTTAACAGTGGTAAAACAACATGGTAACTATCATGGAACGCAGCCTTGCAGATCTTCATGCTACAAATTAAGCCAGTGGTAATTACATTATCATTGCCAGAAGCAGGCAATCCATTTTCTTGCATAAAATCAAATGTTGAACTACATAATTTTAAGATAACAATTTTAACAGCTATTTGCATAATGTGTAATGAATTATATCAAGTTTTCATAGCACTCTTACAGAAGTATTTTTAAAAATATATTAAGCAAAATTTAATCACATTAATCCTCAACATCTGTCACTTTCATATTTTTAAAACCAGCAGCAAAACAGGGCTTGATCCTATTCTATATACAAAGCTGGGATCTGTAATACACATTCTTCATGACTCCTACTATGCTGCAATAAGTTATCAGAATTGGCCCCATTAATCTCTCTTACCAGAAGACCCATCTTAACACATAGTATGTTCATATTTTAAATCATTCAATCTATGTTCATTCCTTCTATACAAAAAGTAGTCTGTTGTCAGAATCATAGGTCTCATCATTTTAGTGCATATTACTAGGTAAAAGACACAAGAAGGACTACTCCAGAAAACAGCAGTTGAACTTCATTCAGTTGTCTGTTCAGTGGAACCTGAGTGGAGACAAACATTCTGTATATGTGGCTCATATATATTATTGTTAATAAGATTATTAATTTGAAAAGGCTGTTATCGTAGAGCTGCAGGTTATCATGAGCTTAACTTGAAGTATATGATTAAATCCCAGTGACTTCAAAGCACGCAACAGAAACAAAAAGAATCACTATCATGTTTAACTTCTATTACACTTTCTAAGGAAAAAATACTCTTGCAAATTTCCATATTGATGATAAAATATTTTATCTCTTGACAAGGACAAAATAAAAACCAAGTACATTTGTTTTATCAGACACATGATATCTACTTTGAGTAGTTTAGCTTTAAAGTTTTACAAAAAGTCTTCTGCAGTTCTGCCTTTTTGAAAATGATTTAAAAAAAATAATTGTGTTAAAGCTTTATGTAGTAGTATTTCCATAACATCAAATAAAGTATTAACTGAAATAACCGTAAGTTTCTAAAGAGTCCACGCTTTGATTCAATGCCTTATGTCTGCCTGAGTTCCTAGTGAATGTTTTGCCTTTACTAATTGCACTTATGTAGAATAACATTACATTGCAATTTGTCCAAATTCCTTTGAAAATATTCTTTACTATTACACACATATTAAAAAAAATAAATTCTTATTTATGACATTTTGATTTGTGCCCTTTCTCTGCTTTTGGTATGAAAAACTGATTTTATATTCTCTCCTGCTTTTTCTTGCTTTGCAATTGTTCCTAATATTTCTCATTCAGAATATTGTAGCAAGATGTGAGAATATAGAGAAAACACATCTTTCATTGATTTAATTTTAATCGGAGGATTAAGAATAGTTGTTCCTTCTCTAATTTTCTGCCTTTTTAGCCTTTCTCCTTGTTCATTGGTAAAGAGGGAAAACAAAGAAGGGAGAAACCTTAACCTCTATATTAAAAATTTTAGGCTAAAGAGCCAGGTTAAAATGATTTTGAAATAAAGTTGATATTTGAAATTGGAAATGTCCCAAATCTGAGTTCTTTACCTGGTATGCAAGGCAATAACACACAGAATGGAGGTATGGAGGTATTTCATGTTTATTTCATTGATGTGCATGGATGGGTGCCTGTCCCAAGACAGCACACCCTAGCTCAAGAAATTTCTATAATTGTACACTTAACATGACATATTCAAATAATTAATAGATATTAATTGTCTTTCTTTTTATTAATTGGTTCTGATTTCCTCACTTCATATTTAAATTAGTGCTCAGGCTCTGTCCCCCTCTTCCTTTTTTTTTTTTTTTGAGTAGGTGGTATGATTTGGGTAGGTGGTCCAGTTTCTTGGTTGTTTCAATTACATTTTGCATTTTATTTTTCTAATTAATACAAACTTTAATACAATAGAAAGGGTATTTTTTCTTTCTTTTTCAAAATGTAATTTCTGCATGGAAGTCAAATAAATGAAATTATACTAAGTACTAAATCTAGATAAGAATAATTTAAAAAACATGCATGGAAGAAAAGTGTCCCTATGGCACAGAGCAAGATAGTGCATTTTAGAAGCATGAACATAGTGTCCATTCCTCTGTTATTATGACAATAAAGGACAAATCTGATATAAGATTGGAGTATGAATTGGATTAAACCTGTATTACGAGCAATAATGATAATTCTATCATGATGAACTCAGTTTAGCTGTAGTTATTGCCAAATGCATCAAGTGGCACCCTCCAGCTACCTTAAAAATCAGGGAAATGGAGAACAAAAGGAAAAACAGCAGGAGAGAGCTGTCCCAGTAAGAGGCCACCACCATTTCTTTGCACTTCTGTGCAACTTGCATGATACTCTTACAACTTTCACTAGTGAAATACTTCCAAAGAGACAGGAAATATGTAGGAAAAAGTAAGTCTGCTAATGAGAGAAGCAAAGTAACTGAGACATCAGTATCACTTAAGATATTCACAGCTGTGGGATTTTTTTTACAAATTATACTCCTGTAAGCCTATACAGGGTGTACTGCATGTTCAGGGAGAAGATAGTCATCTAACATTGCTCAGTTAACTTAGTTGTTAGATATAAGATAAGCAGATGGATTCCCTCTGTTTACAGAGAGAAATAAGCTTGCGCCAGTGGACAATGCAAACCATCCAAATATAGATCTCTATGTGTGCAGTGAATGCCTTTGTAGGTGCCATCTGCATTGTCTACAGAAGAAATTATTACCTAATTTATAACAGCTGCTTAACTTGTCAGAGGCTTAATACAAGTGAGATGTTTCCTACTCATATTGTGCCTATTGCACCAACATATTAATGACATTTGGGATAAATATAAAGTGGATTGCTATAAATTCTACATATATGTGACCTAGTTCAATAAAAGGCTGACTTCTCTGTGTCTTTTGCCATTACTGAAGTTAACCAGATAAGTGTATAATGAAAGAATTTGCTGCATGAGGACCCTGACATTGTTTGCTCTTTCTTTTAGGAAGTTAGATAAAGCAAAATCCAACCTGAAAAAGGCATAGTTTTTAGGAACACTAAGATAAATACAGGAAGAAATACGGTTTCAAAATACCTAGGTGATATTATAAGATCATTTTACAATTGCAGGCTGTGAGTTACATTTTAGACATAATTTGAACCACTACATTTTAAATCAATAGCCAAGGTGTGGAGCTCCATACACATACGCACAAGCTTGCACATGTTTTCTGCATGTTGAATTAAAAGAACACTTCTGTCTCCAAAGCCTACCTCACCATTGCTTAGTGTGTAGGTACCATACTGTGACCTAAGTGTTTATTTAAACAGCTACAACTGAGGCTTAATTCACCACAGACATAGCTGTCAAACATTTAGATGTGAAAATAGCTTGGTGGCCTGCACAGTGCTAGTGAGATGAGCAGGAGGAGATAGCTGTGGAACGTGCTGTGCCTCTTTGAAGTACAGCCATTTTACTATTGTGAAAATACTGGCCAAACATCTAAAAAGAAAATAAAGTAATTCTTCTGCTCTGGCCTAGTGGTATCCATTGAAGTTTTATTTTCCTTTACACATTACGGGAGAATTGCGAAGAAATAACAAATCTTTACTTGGAATTTAGCAAAAGTACTAGCTGCTCAAAAGAGACTGGTTGTAATGAGGTAAGAGACACTGCTTATACCATTTAAAGAGTTGCCTGTGTTGCTTCATCTGCAAGCTTAATATGCAGCTCAGGAACTCTCAGCTCAGCTTATTTTAACTGGCTANAAAAAAACCCTAAGTTTTTTCTGGTTAAAGGATGTTATTAAACTTGCATGCTGATGAAAACCCTGACAGTTTTTGGAAAAAAATCTTTTAAATATAAAGAGGAAAAAATGGTTGATGTAAAAAAGCAAACTAATAGTATACTCTTTTAAAGTTAGCTACACAGGTTAATACTGAAAGAGGAACCTCTAAACACTGAAAATTAAATAATCAGAATAAAAATTTGGGAGATATTTTTACCCAGTAATAAATAGCTGTGAACATCATCTTCTAAAAAGTTATCAGATGAAAATATTTTTGTGATTTAAATATATAGATTATTTAGAAATGCATATATTTTTCTATTACTCAGCTGACGAAA